>JALBCR010003789.1:0-115874 GCA_030710515.1 Abscondita cerata | reverse complement strand
TGTTGTACTTCGTTCAGTTACGTATTGCTATATAGAGAGCCTTTAAAGCATCTTGGGTGTTTAATTTTTCCAATGATTAACAGATTTTCTTTATCACTTTCCATATTTGTACAAAATACAATTGTCAATCTTTGTTTTGCAGCTTTTTACCACTACATTTATCGTTTTGTAAAGAGAACGTTTTGTTTGGCATCGCAAGGTAAAAAGTCTAGTCTCGTCAGCATTGTACACCTTTTTGGGTGAATACTCCCTTCAATATTACTGACAGCTTTGCTTTTCAAACTTCAACAGTGTTAATATCAGCTGACTCCCCGCAAATTGTATTTCTCAAACAACCCATTTGAAGCTCTAAAATCCGTCATTTTTAAATTTTCCGCAACTTCTAATGCTTTCTCTTTTATTAAAGGGCTAGAGATGTAGGGATATTTTTACTCCTAGCTTTACAAAATCAATTGTAAACTACTCGGTCAATTTCTAAACCTTCAGTTCTAGGAAATTTTCTCTTCTGCTCTGTATTGGAACCTTCTTCAAATAGCTTTTTTAAATCACATTTGTTTTTTAAAATATCGTTAACTTGTGTTCTTCAAACACTAAATTTTACATCCAACTTTCTAGCACTGGTATTGAATTTTTCACTATCCACAATTATATCAATTTTCTTTTTAAGAGACAAACGTTTTCTTTTTAGCGACATTGTAATTTTTCTGTACGTCTATATGTAACAGCACTGTTGAACATACTAACTCAACCTATATACGCAAAATACGATTTTTGGTGTAAGCTTAATAAACCTTTTAATTGCACTTTCTCTGTAATGACTGTCTTTTGTAAACCGAACAAATTCTTTAAATCCGTTCTTAAATACCGGTAATTACTTAAGCCTCACACAATGTAACAATTATATATTATGCACAACTTGAACGCTAAACTGTTGTCTACTAATGACCTTACTAAAGAATGGCCGGAAATTGGAGGAAGAATTACATGTATTTCTCCAAGAAAGTTTACAAATAAGTGACCGTGGCCGTTATTGAGAGGTGGGTCATTAATATGGATATTCCGTATAATTAGTTTTTGACTTGGAAAACTTGGCCGGTTTTAGAGGTGGCCGCTTTTAAGAGGTACCCCAAAATAGAGGCTTTACTGTAATATAAATTTTATTTCGGAATTCATGAATTTTCTATTTTAAAATAATTAAATTTGCATTTTGTGTTTCCCTTTAGTTTATCCTAAAGTCTAGATGCAAAATGAATCGCCCGAGCTGTAGTTATGATAAAAACGTATTTCAATACATGCTTACATATCTATCTTGAAAAGAACACCCTGTATTTCAAAATTTTGAAAAACTGTTTGCTTATTTGAAAACAGTAGAAATAACTCAGTTGTAATAGACATTTTCTAGTTTTCGCATACAATTTTGTTACAACTAATTTGAGACAAATTTTACTGTTTCAGTAATTCATCGATATAAAATTCAAATAAAATCAATTTTATTTTGGAATTTATAAATTCTCTGTTTTAAAGTAATAAAATTTGTTTTCCTCTAGTTTATCGTTTTAAGTCTAAATGTAAAACAAATGGCCAGAGCCGTATACAAATACTTTTTAAGACAATGAACATATTTTTATGTATTGTGCAAAGTATAACTCAGTTTTTCTGCTCTTTCCAAATATGTAAACGATTTTTTCAAAATTTCAACATTTTTTTAATTTTTGAACTTCCCTCGTCCCTGGATTAACATTAATATTTATACGCTATTGGATATTGGATGAAAATATGTTGCCAATATAAAGAAAATTCACAATGGGTTCGTGAGTAATGGTCAAATAAAGGAATAAACAAAATTAATAAAACATCCTGTATCTTAGTTATAAAGGATCGGAGACCTGCACAATATACCATTTACCAATGAACCCTGTATAAAGGACCCAATGAAATGATGTGTCACAATGTCTTTTCCAATTTCATCAGAATTTACTTCTTAACCAGCTAAAAGATTCTATCGTAATTCATACGTAATTGCACATTCTTTAAACATGAAAGCTTTACACAAAAATTTATTACTCAATACTTTAGCGCATTAATGATACATCAAGTCTTTTCATTCAACATTTTAAACCAATCAGATTTCAGAGAACATAACATTACGGAAAAATGTACCTCGATAGAACTTTTAGGTAAATTAAGTTTCATTATATTTACATGAGAAAGTAGTTCAGGAATTATTCGAATTTGAAAACATAAACAATAATTCTAAACTAATAATTAAAGTAAAGTATTTTTTCACTTTATCCTATTGAGTAATAGCACACATTACATGCTCGTTAAATATAATACTATTAACCAATATTGATTACCAACGTTATCATTCTTTTAAAAATTCTGTGTATTCGCGATCGACACTGAACTGGAACTAAATTGTAGTATAACTTAGCAATTCAAAAGAGTTGTGCAATTTAAAATTCTCAGGATTATGAGAAAATACATAAAAGGTGGCGACTACTTTAATAACTTCATTTTATTTGCATATTACTCGTTCACATTTGTTTTAATTTCAAGTTGTTCTAAATCATTCACTGTATATAAGGTAGGATGTTGGATGGGTAGTACTGTGGTGACTGGCAAACATACGAGATCAAAGTGAGTCAAATTACCAATTACGTGTACGGTTACAGCGCGGTGATCTTTGTTGACATCCGGTCACAGTAAGCGTGTGGCGTTTGCGAATATTAATTTGAGAAACATACTTGTGTCCCAGTGCAATTTTCTTGTACGCTAATTATTAAAATAAAGTAAAATTAAATGTGACATAACTCTAAGTAACTTAGTTTAAAACTAAAATGGTAATTTAACCTAAACACAACGTATAGTATGGGTCGTATTTACGTCAATTCTTGAAACCAAGCAAAACTGACTAAATGCCAACGTTAGTATTACGTGTTTTCTGCTGGCCAGGTAATAAAATTTTAAGTTATGCTGTTTACATTTAGAAATTATTGTTTATATTTTTATGCAGTTTTGGTTTTGCAATAGGTTTAGATTTATTTTTTCATATCAACATTAACATTGCCAAATACAGCAACTTACTTATTTTTAATTCAATAGTACAAGAATGGACAGAGCGTTTATATCAAAAAATCTAAAATATTCTGTTCCATAATCATTACGATTAAGTAGTTTTATAAATTTATATAGTTTTTAATATTAACGTCGAAAATATAACGTGTCTTTTTACGCCGACACTATCACGTTACATTGACGTCACTCTTCGGGTAAAATTTTCAATTAAATACGATGTGATGTCAATATTTTTATGACGTTGATGTTTTAATTTTGTAATAACACAACATTTATATTTTTACATTAACATTTATACCTACTAATTAATAATTGTTACCTTTTCATTTTGGTTCTTGGTTAAGAATTTTGAATTGTTTAAAACCCATTGGTGAAATAAAATTTAACTAACTGAAGGTATAGATCAATTGATATTACTTCTACCATTTCTTTTTATTTTTGCTAAAAACCGACGTTTTGATTTAATGTTTAAGGAGGTACTTTGTTCATAAATGAGTTAATTAAGTACATACGTTTATTGGGAGGATAGAACAGTCATTTGATCAAATCAGGACTAATCTAGAAAATTATAACTGGGAGGGCAATTTAATCGAAGAATTGAAATGTTCATAGCTATTGGTGGGGAGCACGTTGAGAATTTTATTGGGTCGTTAATAAAAGTTGAGTTTGTTCATCCATTGTAAATTGCTATGCTAGGTTTTTTTTTATTGTTACGATCTATTAAGTTAATTTTAAGTACGAAAACATCAAAAACATAATCCAGTAGGGTCGCAATATCTTGAAAAGGAAGCCCTACAAAACTTCAGAGAAGAATCTGGGATCCAACCTTCAAAATTTGAAGTCAAGAACTGGTTACTAAGCAATACTACGAATGATGTTCAAAAAGCTAGCCCAGAAGAGTTCGATATTTTCTTTTAAATGAGACGATTCTAAGAGCTCTGATTTCTGCTAGTACCCTGCCATACTAAAACCACCCGACTTGTCTCGGACAGATGGGAAATGGTATGGAAGTTAGTACCTCCGGTTGTTTGGGATGTGGCATGCGTGGACCCTCTGGAAGTAAACTAAGACACTTTTTATATTTTTCATGCTGAGAGACATATCGGGTAACATTTTGGCAACAACTCTATTTTTACTAATTCGACCTCGCTGACTGCGAAAATCGCTGTTGCTAAGCCGAATTCTGGACCGGAAGTTCAGAAATCAATATTGTTTAAAATTATCTTCTTCAGTTTGCAATATATCGACTTTTTGGTTCATATAAAAATCTTGTACATAAAATTATTTTCCAACGAGCTCTATTGCAATATGATGCATTACCGAATTCTGGACCGGAAGTTCAGAATTCAAAATGCCAGATGCCAAAAAATCATATTATTTAAAATATCTCCTTCCGTTTGAAATATATATACTTTTTGGTTTATATAAAAAGTTCTTCTACATAAAATTATCTTTCTCACGAGCCCTATTGCAATATGATGCAATTACCGAAAGTGGTTAAATTTTTATTTTTCCACCAGCCCTATTGTTAAAACATTGTAATAATTAAAGTTTTCATTTTAAAAGAGATTATTTGATAATTATTTATTTTTAATTTAATTCTGAACTAAATAATACAGGAAGAAGTGATATAGACAAAATCCATATATTATACCACTGCACTGTGGGGCCATCTATGTACATCAATGATACGTATATTACCCTGGGTTTCCGTAAAACCGAAAAAAACATTTTTAAAAGCTACAGAAAGAATTCTATTTGCTCAAGGAGTTGTCGACTGTATCTCATGAAATTTAAAACTTGGACACCACAATTTCTGTAAACAAAAGTTTGCACATTGTGAAGCGGGCTTAAGGTATCATTTACAATTCTAACAGCAGGTAATCTCAGCAGGGGTTATCTTATAGAAGGACTATAGAATGAATCATTACACTAAGCACGTTTTAGAAAATAGGTAATTTACGTTGCTTACTTAATTTTTTTCTTTAAAGAATATATTTGAAATTTTAAACTAAAATGGAATTTACATTTCTTACTTTATTTATTGGTTCACACTACCCTTCTCAAACAGTAGGTAATTGTTTATTTATTACATACTTCTAATGACCAATGTAACAACCCTTAGAGCAATATGACTCAAAGGAAGTAAATTAAACAAGCAAGGATATTCTATTGTTATTGAAACTTATTCATAAAGTAAAAGCCATTTCCTTATAATGCTAATGGACAGGATTTTCTTTTAAGTATTAAGATTACAATAGAGGACTTATAAACTTTCGAAAATATCTAATTATAAATATTTACACTGCAATTGCGCTTTTCCTTAATAATTTCTTAGCAATAACATACACGTTCTTGGTTTTAAGTTGTCATAAATTTGATATGATATAAATTTGTGTTTCTAATATTACATCACAAACTAATCTTTATTCGCCAAAAATTGTTGCTTAAGTTGTAAAGCTTCGTACACACCTGAACAACAAACCGAGCAACAAACATAACAACGAACCGAAAGTCAAACAGAACGACAAACGATCTTTTATGATTTCCACAATCCGAACAACAAACGGAACGTTTGTGCTGTTCCATAATTATTTTCAGTAGTTTTCAGTTCATATATATTTATTATTGAGAAGAAAATTGCGGAAAACAAGAAGATAGTGCCAACCAAATTTTACGCACAAAGAAGAGTAAAAATTATAATTTACTTCGCTTTTTTTTATTTTGGAAATTTCCCCCCAAATGATGCTAATAGGGACATCATTTTTTTTGCATTCTTAAACACTGATTAATTTAAAACATTTTTCTTCTGTCAACTCCATAATATTACCTAAAACACAACAAACCCACAAAAGGGAGGACAAAAAAATAAATAATTTAATCTCCCGCATAAGTTTGTTCGCCGTTTTGTTTAGATTCGTCCAAACCTGCAAACGCATTCGCGCGCATTTTCTTTGATGTCGGAGAAAAACCGACAAGTTGCGGGAACGCCGCAAACCGTTCGTGGAACAATCAGGACTTGCGAATCTGTTCTAAAATTCGTACGTAGCACCGTCCAAATTAATGTTCCGATTGCCGTTCGGTTCGTTGTTCTGTTTGTTCCTCGGTTTGTTGTTCAGGTGTGTACGAAGCTTTACAATAAGCATATTAATATGAACTATATCTTATGAAAGGAGAGTTATGTAACTATAATTAACGACTTAACGTTACGTTAGTAGATTCCATTTACTATTTACACATATTTTCTTGGAACATTCGATAATTAACTATCGGGATATGATGACCCTATACTTCGCAGGTTGTGCGCAACTGGATACAAGCAAATAACTTGGAGCTGTTACCCTGGCCAGCAAAAGCCCAGATTTTAACATTATCGAAAATGTTTGGGCTCGAATACTTGCTGTTATCCGAAGACAACAAGGGCCAAATTTTATACCAGTAAACCGTAATGCACTAATTGCAGCCATTGATACCGCATGGGAAACGATTAATATTAATTATATTGATACCTTGATAGCGTCAATGAGCAGACGCCTCCAAGAATGTATCAATAATAATGGAGGTCACACCCATTATTGATTTCTTATATTTATTTATATAGTAATACCTTTATTTAAAAAAAGTTTTCATTTAATTTTAAACTATAACTTGGTATCTTAATTATAATTATGTAATAAATTCTTGTCAAAAACTAAATATATACGTTGACAATAAGAATTGCCTTAGTTTTTATTTTCACTTTTTATATTAACTACAGAAAAAATGAAACGTCATAAAATATACATTTTGTAAGGACTAAATATTATGAATAGAGAGTTTAATGATTTTTTTAATAACTTACAATAATTAGTAGGTTAGATTTATTTAAAAATAAGTAATAATCAGTCAACCCAAATAACCATGTTTAGTTTTTGATTTAATTTAAAAGTTATTGCTTGTAGACGTTTTTTTAAATCAAAACATTTCCTAAACAAAATTTTGATTCGATAATTAATCGAGCTATGGTGTTTAATTAGCGATACCTTCAAATATATTCTTTAAAGAAAAAATTAAGTAAGCAACGTAAATTACCTATTTTCTAAAACGTGCTTAGTGTAATGATTCATTCTACAGTCCTTCTATAAGATAACCCCTGCTGAGACTACCTGCTGTTAGAATTGTAAATGATACCCTTAAGCCCGCTTCACAATGTGCAAACTTTTGTTTACAGAAATTGTGGTGTCCAAGTTTTAAATTTCATGAGTGTACAGTCACAACTCCTTGAGCAAATAGAATTCTTTCTGTAGCTTTTAAAATGTTTTTTTCGGTTTTACGGAAATCCAGGGTAATATACGTATCATTGATGTACATAGATGGCCCCACAGTGCAGTGGTATAATATATGGATTTTGTCTATATCATTTCTTCCTGTATTATTTAGTTCGGAATTAAATTAAAAATAAATAATTATCAAATAATCTCTTTAAAATGAAAACTTTAATTATTACAATGTTTTTACAATAGGGCTGGTGGAAAAATAAAAATTTAACCACTTTCGGTAATTGCATCATATTGCAATAGGGGCTCGTAGAGAAAGATAATTTTATGTAGAAGAACTTTTATATGAACCAAAAGTATATATTTCCAAAACGGAAGGAAATATTTTAAATAATATGATTTTTTGCATCCGCGATTTTTAATTCTGAACTTCCGGTCCAGAATTCGACTTGGCAACAGTGATTTTCGTACTCAGCGAGGTCGAAATAGTAAAAATTTTTGCCAAAATGTTACACGCAATGCCCCTCAGCATGAAAAAGTTGAACGGTCTCCTAGTCTACAGCGACATACTTACCATCTACATGTTTAAATACCAGATGGGCCACAAACTTTACCGAAAAAGAAGATACGAAATATTCTTCTCTTCGCAACCATTTTATGTTTATACTTGTCGATTTCGAAACTTTCGGTGGTTGGGAAGAACAGTGTCATAAATTTATAAATGAACTTAGTGTGTGGCTTAGAGATATTAGAAAAAGTGGACCATTTGACACCTACTTTGATTATGAAAAGTGTCAAACTTAGAAAAAGAAGTTTTCGAAAGATACCTCGATTCTAGATACCTAGATTCCATGCTACTGGTGATACTGTTTACGAAGAGGTAAATAAAACTAATTCAGTTACTGATATTAACGACAACAAATTTTGATGTACTTCTATGTGTCACGGAAAACCCTAATACAGGTACTAGAAAAATTTCATGATTTGAGCATCAATCAAATGAGTATGTGTAGAATACTTAAGACAAACCACTATCATTCGTATCACATCCAAGTACACCAGCATTTGACAAAAAAATGATTATGATGAACGTTTAAAATTTTTGTTTATGGTCAATTATTAGCAGGCTGTAATGTCATAAACTGATATATTTTTTCTTAATTAACCTATAAATTCTGAACACTGTCTAAAGAGATGTTTATTATTCAATTATGCATTCAGCGAATACCAACTTCGATTTAATACTTCATAATTTAAGAAAAGTCGACGGAAATCAGAACACTCTGTATTTAGGTACAGTGAACCTTCATGAAAGTATACCTTATTTTTTTCAGACAATCAAAAGCCGCAACAAAAAGCAAAGTGTCCCATAAGAAAATATATAGCTTTGATGCGCCACATTTTTGGGGACATATAGTATGTTGAAAATACTTTTAAAATGTAAGATTTATCAACATGCGAACTACTAAAATATCGATAGAAAAACAAAAAACCAAAAGCCGCTAATATACGGCTCATAACCAAACCACAGCCAAAAAACTGGTTGAGTGATTTTCTTAATCAGCATCGAACTAAAATTTTTTTCGAAATTTTCGAACTGTTCGAGATATCGAAAAGATGGCATCTGCGTTAAAAAATACATAATAATCACATGTCAAATTTAATCCATCACAACGGGAACTCTACAACGACGACGACGACGGCGCACAGAATAGCGATCCTAGTAACCAAACTGTAAGTTTGATTGAAATTGGGTAGGTATTTGTATCCCGCGCCAACCATAATATAGTTTTTCGTACTACTACGGAGAAGATAACAAAAGAAGAAAGTTTGGAACTTTACTTTTCCGTTTAATTTTTTTTGTTTTGCTCTTCTTTAGTGCCAATTCTAGTAAATGTTTTTTTACAGTCAAAATTGATTGCTACCGTTAATCTTTTGTTGTCATCCTTTGTCGGCTCAAGTTCTTTAAGCCTAGTGCGTATATTAATTTTATGTCGAACGTCCGCTTCACGGAAGAAGAACAGATCGGAGGTAGCGGAACATTTGGTACTTGACAGCCAAAATTAAACATATCGCTTACAGTTACGTGTAAATATTTTTCTTAAACCAACCAATCGCAATTTAACGCCCCAACCAATTTCAAGAAATCAATAAAAACCGGGAAATCTATTACATAAATAGTTTTCACCAGCCTTGATCATATTCATTCTATAAATACAAAAACAGATCAAGAACCAAAATTCAAAAGGTTTGACATAGTTTTCTCCCTTGATCACAAATATACGATAAGATAAATTTGTCTCTACCGATAAAAACTGTGGTTGTGGATACGAAGAGCCATTACGTCTCTTTGATGTTATACGGTAAGAAATTGGCAATACTTTATAAAATCTTAGTATAAGTACACACAAATCAAAAATGCAATAACTCACCCATAGCTTAGTGCCTCACGTTTTCTTATTAGCCGCTTTTTTAGCAAGCTTAGAAGAAAAATCTTTTAATTTAAATACAGTAAACGCGCTAATGAACAAGTGAAAAAGGATTTTTTACGACTCGTTACATTTAGAAATATTCTTTATATTATTGTGCGAAATCTTTTTCACTAGCTTTTGAAGAAAAATAAATAATCGGAGACCTAATATAACTGAGTTTTTTTATGGTTGTCACAAGTACAAAGTTGGAAAGTCATTTCAAAAAACACATTTGTTTTAATAATTAATTTTAAAATAGACACGGTTTAATAAGAATTTTGATTAAGAGTGCGGTAACGGTTAAATTAGGGTTTCTATTATATGTTGCTTTTGCCCAGAATTATATTGTCCAACAGTTTTGTAATACGAGGTATTAAATTGTATTACACTTGCCCTCCTCCTTTGGCGACCGTATTTCGACATTATGAAATTAACTATTAAAATATAATACGTTGGTGTTATGAATCACAAAATTACGTCAAATATAATTACGATGTTATCGGTTGTGGTTAATTTCTTTGATAACATCACATAATATTCAAATTGTTTTCAAAACATTTGCAAAATTCAAATTTGATATACTTGCTTTTCCACTATGTATCGCTTACAATCTATTTATCAATGTGCCAAATTATTTCACAAAAATTGCTTGATCTACATAAAGAGGAGTAATTTAACCTCTTTGTCCAGAATTTGTTGCAACCTTAAACGCTAAAAATATCCGTCAATTACAGCTGCGAAAACCAGTATCCACGCTCTCGATTCCTGGAGCAGTAAAAAATTCTAGTAGAGATTCTACAAGTGGTCGAACACAACCAGAAGAATCTGGAGTTGCTTTAGTGTCGCACACGGAATATCCTCGATTCATGGAGGAGCGGCCGATCGGTTCGGGTGTATATAAAGGACCTTCGTCTGGTAGCTTAAAACATAAGCCTAATGTAGGTTATCGGTTAGGAAGACGTAAGGCGCTTTTGAGAAGAGAAAAGAATAAGCGATTACGCTCTTATTGTGGGAATGTTTGGAATTATTATTATGGTAATAGAAAACGAACTTTCAAGTGCTGGTGTCTATCGTAAAGTAAAGTAAAACTTTTGTATTAAATTTGGTTACTAATACTATGTCTGTTGCAGGACGAATTTTACTCAATTGCGCTCAAAACCCTGATATCTGTTTCGACTGTGATTCTTTTAGGCCTCATAGTGGCCTATCACGCTTTAGAGGTACAGGTAAGTATCTTCAGTTTTATAGTTTCTTCACATTTTATTTCGCTTATGAACAATTTCAAATTTAAATAATCAAAAGGTTTCTCATCAAAATTAAATATTAACCATATTTTTGAATATAAAAGCACTTACATCAAGACCTACCCTCTTCATCTAAAAGTTTTAGGAATTTATTTAAAAACTAAAATTTATTAGTCCTTTGAAAGTTCTCTTCGCCGATTGCAACACAGTTATGTATTTATCCCTTATATCCCTGTAGTACGCGGAATTTTGACCATTTTTTTTAAGTTTCTAAAATATTTTCAATTTTACGGGTTGTCTCACTTCCACGGGCCACCTGTCAACTTTGACATTTTAAATAGAAACATACATTTTTATTTTTATTCTTATTCTACGTAAAAGAAAACTATGGGGAGTTTATGCAAACGAGGGTTTATTGTTGAAACTATAGGAGATATCGTTTTTAAACATTTCTTTGGGCCAACATCGGCTTTCAGATATTTTACGCTTTTTAGGTTATTATTTGGAATAGCAAACTAAATTTTATTCTCATCTAAGGCGGTAACGTCCTTAACTGTTCATGGTTTAAAAGTTAAGACATCGGTTATACAGAGTATGAGAAAAAATTGTCAAACTTTGTAATCGAAAATGATAAAAAATAAAACTTGATAAAACCAAAGGGAACATCCTGTATATTTTTTTCTGATCGATTCGATTCACTACAACTTTGCTATACATGTCTATCATAATCATAATCATCATATTTTATCCAATAATCAATGATACGACAAGTCAATTAAACCTAAATTTGAATGTCAAATAACATAAATTCAATAATAAAAAATGCGTTTAGTAACAAATTATTTTTAATTTTTAATTTAACAAATTTTGTGTATTTCGAATTTGTAAAAATTTGGTAATTTATTATACAGAGTGTCTGTAAATTCGATGTCATAATTTCTAGTGCGTGTTCCTGACGTGAAATTATGACGAAAAGTTTAAAAACGTGTTCGAAAATATCCCTTTTTTTTATATACAGAGTGTTGAAGTTAAAAAAAAATGTGAATGTTTTATTTTTTAGAAAACGGTTTTGAAACTTTTGAACCCGTTCGTTCTAGCGAAATGTAATAAGAGGTCCTTTTTGTTGCTCTTTCTGAAAATAGTGACGAGCTTTTTGACAAAGAGAGGCACCCTTTGCTCCTTTCTTAGTAAGGTGGTGTAAGTGAAAGTTACTTGATCTTACTTATCTTGAAGTTATTGTATTTTTGGAGTCTCTGTAAATCAGGTGAAATCGATTTTTCTCCGAAAGGAAGTAAGTAGGTATAAGGAGGGACATGTTACATAATTTTTTAAAATAGCTACAGGTACAATCCAAAATATTTTTAAAATGTGGTGTCGAATAATCTTGATATATATTTATGCCTTAGATTTCTAATATTTTTGTCGTTTTAATGCTGCAGATTAATTCGTTGGCAACGCCCCACCCTGTGTAATTAACGAAAGTAGAATTACCATAAATTAATTTATATTACTTGTAGATATACTCTGAGCGAGTGTTGCTTTAAAGCTCCTCTGGTGGGGAAAACTGGTCGTGTTTGACTTAGAGCTCGTTGACGCTTCAAAAATGCCGAGTACCGATGTTTGTTCAAGTTACCTTGCCGTGTTGACGCTGTATATATAAAAAAAAAAATCTCGCCAGCCAGTTCAATACCTTAAGGTGATTATGAGGGGTCTGTCAAGGTATCATTTGCGAGGTCAGGATTTGCTGTGAAGAGCTTATCGATTCCCACTTTGCTTCTTCCTTATATTGCCGAGGTCCTATCACATTAAAAACAGTTTGATTTCTATGTTCCCACGGCCTATCTTCACGAAATAGATATTGGCAGATGGTGGTTCCAATTCAATGGGAAGAACTATCGAGTTCACAACCTCCTCACTATTGCTACTGTTGGGTATTCAGCTGCTTTATCCAACCCGCACCTCACTATAGTGAGGTCAGCAACAGTTGTTTCAATCCCTGATACTGCCATTTTCTCGGACAGCAGGCGAATGAGTTTTGTTTTGTTTCTTTTGTTTGCAAGAAAAATTGTTCTGTTGCATTGTTATAGTGGTACTTTCATTGAAGTTGGTGTCGGCCGAAGTTTTTGTCAGTAATATATCTGGACGTAGATAATGTACTGACATTGAGGCTTTGGGTGTGATCGAGAGCTTTAATGCCCTTTGGAAAATTGTTTAATTGTGTATTAATAGTCAACGTCTCATCATTGATATTAATGGTATTGCTCATACTAGCCAGCGACAACACCATATTCCTCTAAGACTGCTTTACGTCACCAAATTTGCTGCCACGAAACTTTGCATGGTTTGGGTTCCAATATCCATGGCTTGGTGGCAGTTTACTTTGGAGTTTATTAGGATGACCTTTGATGGCGACCAATTCAACTCCACTTGCAAATACAACTTTAGCGAACCTCTCTAATGTCGTGCCTCTTGGTACCTGTTAACCCACTGAGCGAATACAGAATCCGTAATTTTTCTCCCTCGCGTAACGCTACCTGAACTTTTCATGGAGCACATAAGAGTTTGCTTTATGACCATATCTGACTAAACCTGCCCACAGTGTACCCGTACGATTAACGGAGAAGAATCTTTTTTCTGCAAACTTCTTGCACCTTAAGGGATGACTACTTTTGAGTTGTATCATGTCCTGGTTGTAGAGCTGGGCACATTTTGCTTATTGAAAGTGCCCACTGGCATGAAAGAATGGAATCAATTGCTGCACACAAAGTTGACAGTACGGAAGCATTCTTTTCAACTTTGTCTGCAGTAGGTTCTTTCATCTTTGTCATCATAGTCCAGTACAACCATCTCTCTTTCTCTGAGACATGAGCTTCTTTTAGAACAATTTGCCCTAAAACAAGCTGAACAAGCTCTGCTATAGGCGTTACGTTTTAACATCTTGTCAACTGAATTCGCAGCAAAGTCAATGGTTCCCAACGAGATTTTTCTAGCCTTTAGGTACAAAGGTTGGTCAAATGTTATGAAAAAACTGTGGCGCCCATCTTCTGGTTATTTTGACCCCAAGCATACTGTAACGCTGTCTTTACTGTGTTTACTCGTTAGATGCTGAATTGAAGAACGGCAAAAGATTATGAAGTTTTTTCTTGTTAACGACTTTACTTACCGATTGCATGAAACCCTTCCATTCTGGAATGGTTTGCACATCTGGAGTTGGTTTCACGTCCTGAAATCACTTACCACAAAATATCATGAATGGTGGGTGTAAATATATCATCAGAAATGGCATGGCATTCCAGCTATGGATAGTGGATACATTGAAGTCTGCATTGTCGAAGATGTACTGGCAAAACTTTTTTCTTCGGATGGGCTCTTGAGGGTGGTGGATGATTGAAAGCTCCAACTGCTGAGACATCTTCTTTACCATTATAGTATACAACTGCATAATTTATTACCAACCTTCCATTCTCCCTAATGAATGTTAAACTTACTTATCTGCTTTCCATATTTCCGTTTCCGTTGTCCATCTTCTACGTCTACATAATTCGAATAATAATTCTGATAATCTAATCTAGCATTTCTCTATTAATTTTTCTTTCTCACATTCCATTCTTATCCCACTAATTATTTCTCCTTCGGCCCTCTTCTTTTTTTATTCTTTGTCGTATGAATTTTTCAGGCGTTCTATTACACCCAATCCTGTTTCTACCAACCGTTTTAAACTTATGTTCCTCCAACATTATTCGCCTTTTGTTATACTTTATCTTATTTTTTTACCATTTTTCCCTTTCTAGCTTTTTCCATTTTTTCCTAAACTTTTCCTCCTCTTTAACACCATCTTCTTTCGTCTCTATCCACCCATAATTTTAAATATCTTATTTTTACTCTTTTTCCTTCTCTTCTCAGTTTATCTTCCCTCTTTATTCGGTTAATTCTATGAGGCAAGTATATTTTTCCTTTACTGTTTCGGTTTTAGTTTTTTCTAACACAAAGCTTGTTTTTTAAAGTATTTTGTCAGTTTTATGAGCCTTGCAGTTATTAGGTGGAGCTATCTTTTAACAGGTTGACTGCGTCATTGAAATCGTACTTCTCTGCAATCATGCGTTACCGGTCTTCGAGGATCGGTAACCGTCTATTACTCTAGTGCGGCACCGGTCCTCGAGGACCGGTAATCATATAGTCAGTTTTTTTGTAACACAAACACTATTGAATCTACGACAAATCTGTTTTGCACTTATCTTCCTAATTCCCATTACTACTTATGTTTGCAGTCGCGTCACTGTACGATCATTTTGTTTGTCAAACCCCTGTGTTTTCGGCATATATTTTTTGCTTATATTGCTTAGGCAGATATTCATTTTCATTTTTTGAATAATTATTCTGGCTGTTTACAAATATTATATGAAATATTTATTAAAAAATTATAAAAATACAAAAATAAATATACATTTCCACAAAGTTCTAAAGAAAATTCAAAATAAAATTGTTTGTATAAAATCTAGGGAGGCATTACTTCTTGTGCTTTTCGTTAAAACATGGAAGACACATTCTTGGTAGTCCAGGACAGTCACTGCAATAACTGGTCACTTTTGTAACTAAGTTACTAGCTTCCTTACTGGAGTAACTTTCGCGCAATTTATTGTAGCAGCCTTGGCATTGTCTCCTCTTCTTTTTACCTGGTCCTGACGGCTTGGTGAATGTATGTGGTACTCTTTTCGGAGTTACTGGATCTCCTTGTGCACTGGGTGTCAAAATTAATTCTTGTGCCAATTTTCTCCTGAACTCTGTTATGGAAACCTTAGACGAACTTATTCTATTATAGAGTATCCAAGAATTTACAATGCATACTCCAAATAAAATTTCAAAAGCCAATTTTCGGTACCATTTAAGACTTCTGCGTAGAACCGAATGATAGGAAGACATCTGATCACTAAAATCGACTCCTTTTTGGCTTTGTTGTAGTCAATAATTACTTTCGGCTTCAATATATTATCACCTTGTCTGGTCCGCTTACCAGTAGGCACATTCTGCAGTATGACTTGGATCTGTACTCAACATTAAAACAGGTCGTTTATCCATCCATTTGATTATTCGTAAGGACCTCTTTGTGTGCCGAAAACGTCACCTCTTTTCATTTTCTGTGGCAAATTTTTGGTATACCTTTCCGATTTGACCTCATAGTACCACAGTAGATAATCTTTTGCTCGAATAATGACTCCGCTAAATGCAAACCGGAATAAAAATTATCAGCATATAAATAGTGTCCGTCCTTCGGGTTTATATTTATCAAAAGATCATGCACTATCTGTTCAGAGTGACTTACTTCAGGGCTTCTCTCATTTTTGCCTGTGTACACAATTATATTGCTTGTATATCCGTCGACTGTACACAGTTTGTACAATTTAATCCCATAGGGGTGAGTTTTATTTGGGATGTATTGTTTGAAGATCAATCTCCCTTGAAAAGGCACCATACTCTCATCGATGACAAGAATTCTTCCCGGTGTTAGCACTTCTTTGAAATTATTATTTATAGTTTCTAGTAAGTTTCGTATTTTGTATAGTCGATCGGTTCTATCAACAGTTTCGTTATTACAAAATGTATACATCGCAATAACAGAAGGAATCGATCCCGCGTAATTGTGTTTGCAATAAACTCGTTATGAAACATCACATCTTTAGACCAATACAAATTTAAAGCAGGAAGGTCATTCAGTCCCATAACCAAGACAACTGAAAAGAAACGTCTTATTTCGTCTTCGTTACAATCAACCCACATGTTTAGCCGAGATTTTGAAGAGTTCTGGTTATTCAACATCTGACGTGCAAATCTGTTTGTTTCTTGAACAATAAGGCGTATTAAATCTTGTGTCAAAATAACTGATACGCATCTATCGGATTTTTATTGCATTGACATCAAAATTCATTATACCCGACTCCTGATGACGATAAATATTATTATCAGCTTCATCAATGTCATGCCAGTCTTCTTGAGGCGTAAAATTATTTGTCGGTACTTCTTCAAAATTAACATCATTCTCGATATCAGTGTATGGCAAGTATTCATCGTCACTACTTCCACCACTCTCAGAGTCTGATGATGATGATGGCACGTAGTTTTGATCACGAACAGAGTCGTCCGAGTCAAAGTCTACCTCAGAATCAGCATTACTTTCCAGGGCTTGCATAGGCGATTTATCATGTGAAATTTTCGTCGACGGCCCTGGAACATCACACTCGGTAGAATAATCGACGTTATCATTTTTATTAAATGTTTGTGTCGTTTCACACTCGTCAATTGAACTGCACCTAAATTATCACTTAGGAACTTGCTTTCAGCTAAAGCAATATTTTTTTCGCACGACTCGACATGTTCACAGTGAGAGCAAGACGAAAACTGGTTTGTAATACACCGAAAACGCTGAAAATTGTTCTGCGCACTTTTTATGCTGAGGATAGTATAAGCTCAACACCGGTCCTGTGGGCCCGGTACCGCATGTTAGTAATGAATTTGTACTTCTGTGCGTTACCGGTCTTCGGGGACCGGTAAATTTTTTGGTACTTGAATTCTGGAGATGATAACAAACCTGAAGGTACCTGTAAAGTTGGAATCAAAGCTATATTGAGATAATTATAGCTCCCGCAAATTAGCACAGTTACCATATTCCCACTGCCGCACTGAGACAAAGTCGAGCACCGGTCCCGGAGGACCGGTAACGCAGCCAACCTGTTCAAGGAAATAAATATTCCTCAAGTTGTCGAAATGGTAACTGTAGTTTGCCAACGTTTTGTATTGTAAGTAGCTTCGTCAGGGCCAGAAACTTGAAAGTTCAAGGTAATCAACTTGTCAACCAAGCCAGATTCTAGACTGATTGGTTCGAAATGGGAGACGGGGCGGGGTTAACGATGAGAATTCACAAACGTGAAAGTTGGAAACCGCGGTTGCGATTGAAGTTGTTGGGATACTTAACGATCTCTCTTACTGATTTTTTTATTGAAAAAAAAAGAAGGTTTGCCAATCAAAGCTGAATTATCAAAACCGAGCCACCCGAACATAACCAAATTCAACCTAAACTAATTCAT
Source organism: Abscondita cerata (assembly GCA_030710515.1). Classification (NCBI taxonomy): domain Eukaryota; kingdom Metazoa; phylum Arthropoda; class Insecta; order Coleoptera; family Lampyridae; genus Abscondita; species Abscondita cerata. The sequence goes on along the minus strand of JALBCR010003789.1, from coordinate 97,746 downwards.
TATAAAAATTAAAAATCGATAATAACATATGTAGAAAACTGTAATACATTTCTTCTTCTCCTTCTTCTTTACTTATAAACACGGCCAGTGGTAATTACAGATTTACGAACTGCACCTATAATACATGTATTTTACTTTATTGAGGCTCATCAGTGTAGGGTTCAACACTTCCTGTCGGAAGTCACCTCTTCTTACATGTATTTTGTAAGCAAACGTTAATAGTTTGTTTGTCTTTTTTAACACTTGTTTTGAATTCTGCATTGCTAGCAATTCTGATTGGAAAATACAAAAGTTTTTGTGTAATGATAGAATGCTTTTGAGATCCGTTGACTTCAGATAGTTATCGGACCCACTCTACTTGGTACGTCTACTCTACTTCTAAAGTTTAGCACTCACGTAAATCTAGATCATTCAGGTCTTCTATAAACTCTTTATGTTTTAAATTACTGTTTTATCTCTTTTCTACGACTGCTAGGTGTATTGGCGTCATAGGTTTAATAGGGTCTTTATTTTTGTTGTTGGGGTTATTACTATAATAGTGGGTTGGTTTTAGATGTGAGATCTATATTCGTGGTATTATTACAAGTGTTGAGTAGGATCTAGATACCATAGTTCAATATGTGACATCTAGATTTAATAAATTAATCTTGAATGTGGATCTGTAATTAGCTGGTTCTAGAATTTTTTTACATTAAGGCCTAGGTGTGAATCTTTTGGATCTGGATCCATATCATAATTCTGTAGCTGCATTACTATCTGGATGTAGATTTACAACTACCGGATCTTACCTTACACTCTGCCACCGATATGTCTAGACTTGTCAAAGATTGCTGTAATCTGATTGCTGTCACGTCACATACGAAAATTTAAAAATTACGTTGGATGAGTTTACTCTCATTTCTCACGTGCAAGAAATTGTCACGTAAATAGTCTGAGATTAGCAAATTTTGATCTCCAAGTTTTTTTGATCACCTTGTTATTATACATTGTTAATTGGTATTTGTGTCAGCATACCTTATAAAGAGTATTAACAATCGCATGAAAATTCTTTGTGATTGTAAGATGTGGGTGTACTGGTATTACCAAAAAGTATTCAGTATTGTCAGTTTTTATTCAGAAGATATTCAAAATCCAATAATATAGAGTATATGTTCTACTTAAGTTAGGTAACGAAGTTTTCGTCGATTTCCACCTGTAAGTTCTGCCAATTTAAAAATATTTTAGAAAGACAAACCATCTCCAAAAACACTAGACTATAAATTCCAGAAGTGCTATTAGAATTATCATTTGTTTATCGTTTTTAGAAATTGGGGAAACCGAAAATGGTGCATTTTTTGACAGACCCCCGTATTCGGTTATTAAAGACACCACCGTATTTTGGTTTATTAGAAAAAATGAGTGTTGCTCAAAGTTTTCTAGAAAGAAAAGGCAATATAGTATTGTTTGTTTTCTTTTGCCTTCTTATTGGAGGGACGAGAAAACTGAACAGTAAAGTTATGTGACTTTAAAATTTCTGTTGCAAATCAAATGCAATGATTTAGGAGAGAATCTGTTACTACTTACTTCTAACTTGTGTGTTTATAAGTTGCATATTTTACTGATGTCCTTCTTTACGTGGGCGTACTAAAATTTTGCTAAGAGAAAATTTTCTTTTAGTCCCGCATTACTGGTCAAACCATTTTTAAGTGTGTAATGATGACTTCGTTTCTGCTACATAATTTGTTTTTTGCAAAGTTATCCTATCAACTTTTACTTGGATTTCAATCAACAAGTATTTGCTGACAATTTTACAAAATTTTTCGAATAATTCGATTCAAGTTTTTCTAAAAAAAGTGGGTAGCCATAGTCGTTTCTTGTACGGTAACTTTGAGAGGTTACATTTACTCCCACTTTGACTTATATTGTTGGCCTGGCTTTTCTCCGAGAAACATCGGACTACCCACGAAAACATTATCGTTTTTTGTATTTATGTAGCAAATGTTGTAATTTTTATTGGGAGCGATAAATTCTTTGGTTTCGTAATAAATGATTTGACGAGCAAGTATGGTAAAACTACATTACCAATTTAAGGGAAAACGAATGGACTTTTCAGTAGTAACAAAATGAGAATTTGATATTTAAAATTGAATATATTAAATTACATGTTTATGTTTAACCTTAAAAAAGAATGCTGTCAAATAAATTTCAAGATGGCGAATACCAACAGTTTATTTACATTTAGTTATTAAAGAAAGTTCATCTTTACTAACGTTTAATAAAGAAAATAAAAAACTGTAAGTGGAAAGTGAATTAAATGCCAGCATTTTGTTGCTTTGTGCGTTATGAAAGTCGCTGTAAAAGCGACAATGTTCAATGAATTATCTAAGCTGCGAAGACAAAAGTGGATAAATGCAATTAAGAAACATTTTTTGAGAATGGCGGACCTATAAATATAACATTTTTTGGTGGTTTCTGTTGTACTATAAATATAAGTTATTTTCTAATCAAAAGTAACATCAAACATAATAAACTTAGTGTTCGGACTACAATGATAGTTCGGTTACTTTTACGAGCACCAAGTACATTTTTTGTATGGTTCATTTGTTGTTGGATGTAAAAACTATGTGTTAATACTAAGTAAATTATAATATCCATTGCAGTAACAGGGTGAAATGGTTACGCTATCAAAATTTTATGCTATTTTCGTTTAATTTATAAGGATCAACATTATTTACAAGACGTATTTTATTTTTGTGTCGTATGGTTAAAAACATTTCTCCTAAAATCAGAAGAGAATGGATTATTTACTACATGTTAAGTATTTATGATTAAAACAATATAAGTGTTGCGACATTTAAGTGTCGTCTCGTGTAACTTTAGTTGGCTATAATTATCGAAGGATCTGACTTACGTGATTGATTAATAAACTGTTTATTACAACTATGTAGATACATTGTACATAACTTTAATTTAATTAAATAATTAACTTTACTCCGTTTTTATGCTTACTGCTGCGTACTTCAACTACGCAAATACGTACTATGCGTTTTTTTGTATAATTATTACCTTCAAATACTAAAACTCCGTAAATGCTTAAGTGGCAACTTTTTTTCTAAATTAATAACAGATTGTAAAATTCTACTCACAACTACATTTTCTACGAAATCTATTGCTAACGCAAAAATAAGATCAGGGAATTATTTATATTTATTCCTTTCAATTACCTACAGTTAATTTTTTCAATTAGAAAACTTTATGTTCCTATGTGTGCCTAAGCAGATGTAAATACAGTAATTACAAGTTTTACATGGACAATTACTTTAAATAAGAAGTATATTCTATAACTAAAATAACCAATTAATTTATCTTGTAAAAACTCAGTAAGATTAAACTCTAGTACAAAATATAAGAAAAACTATTTTATTTGTGAATACAAATTTTAATAATGTAATAAATGTTAATGAGACAATTTAAAATGAAATTTAAATGTTAGTAAAATTTGAATTTTGGAGAAATCTTTGTATGCCCCATCTTGTCCATCTTAGGTCACGTGTTCTAGAATACTTTATAAATTGACAAACTTTTAACATATAAGGTAGCAACTTGACGTTTTATGGCAATATTTGGTCATTCCATAAGTATATGACTAAAACAATTGTCGTCAAACTGACGAAAAAATGATAGGAAATTCCTGCCCAATGACGTCAGTTTTTCGACGTTTATTAGCGCCTGACGTCTTTATATAAAATTTAAACGTTATATAGACGTACTTGACACCATTGAAATAAGGAACGTAATGCCTTTGAAAATTACCTAAAATCTCTTGATAGAGCAGAAAAAATAATAAATAAATGCAGAAAACATTTTTTAATAATCTATACAAACTTAAAAAGAGTAGGAATTAGTAACATACCTTTAATAACAAAAAACATTCTGCGTAATTGTGATTTAAGCTCTTACAAATCATATATGTTTCTATAATTCAAATAAAATAAAACTATTAGTAAGGTAATGGTAAATCCACGTATCATATAGAAACTTGGATAATACACTTGGTATAATATCAAATATGGTAAGCACGTAATTAATACTCAAGTAATTTTAGTTTATACAGGGTGTTTCTAAATTGATGCGAAATATTCAACAAGGGTAATTTTAATAAAAAATTAAGGAGGGACTTTCATATAAAGTTTTGTTTCAAAACCACTTTCCCTCAAGTTACAGCTCATTAAGAGTTAGGGGAAAAACAGGTTTTTATTTAATATGTTCACTATGGAAGAAGTTAAGAAGAATGAAATTTGGCAGATAATTGATGCTAATAAAGTGACATTTTTGGCGGTTTTGGTAACCCTGCAAAGTTTATATACAAGAGGGTGAAAAAATTGACCCTTATAATATTTTGCCTCAAGAACTTTTAATGCGTCTACATTTTCCTACTTAAAAATTTTATTTAAAAAGACGGATTCAAACTGCAACTTTTCATGTCTTGCTATTTCTCGTAAAATTCTTAGTTTGATCACAAAAAAATAAACATTACTCATTCCTTTTTTCACATACATTCAGAGGGGTTATCGTTTGTTTTAAAAAAGTGAAGTAGGCGGGTGTCAAATGATGTCATAATGATAAACAGTTTTATTGTCCTGGTTTCTTGGAGAGTTTCGTAAGTACTTAAAACAGTCTGCAGAACTAAATAATGGCATTTTTATTTAGTCAAAAAATGTTGTAAATTAGGAAATATCAGAATAATAAATTGAATAATAATTATTGTACTACTAATTACTATTAACGAACAACAAAAACAAACTAATTAACAATGGTAACAAAATATTAATAACAAAATTCATGGAATAATGGCAGTAGGAAAACCCAACTCACTCTTAATTCCAATTCTTCAAAAATATATAAATTTTATTTCTTTGTCTCCACATCCATGACATTGTTATTGAGAGTTAATATATGACAGCATTTTAAGAAAACAACAACACATGGCAACACTCCTCCTGCCCTATACATTACATTCTCAACATTTCAAAACTACGAACATAAATAAAATGGACAATGATTCATCAAGCAGTAACAAAATATTAATAACAAAATTTACAATAAATGTTGAAAATGACGCCTCTCAGATAAAACACTTGCTTCTACTCTTCGTCTCGTTGAATTCCGTATTCTTCGAATTATCCGGGGTATTTCTAATAGTCTCACATGATGCGATGACACGATCACTTAAATCATTGACATCTTCAACGGGAGTTGAATAAACTAGCGTTTTAAGAAAACCCCAAAATGCAAAATTCAACGGATTCAATTCTGGAGATCGGGCAGGCCAGTTCTGAAAGGCTTCCTCGCCCTATCCAACGATTTGCATACACTTCGTCTAAGAACCGGCGAGCCATAACACTAAAATGGACAGGAGCGCCATCATGCATGAACCATAGTTCTTGCCTAATTTGTAGAGAACATCTTCAAGAAGAGTAGGCAACACTTCTTCGAGGAAATGGCTGTATTCGTTTCCATTTAATCCTATTGGTAGAAATATGGTCCAATTAAATAATCATCAATGACACCAAGCCACACATTTAATGAAAGTTGGTGTTGAAATTCGATTCAACAATTTCGTGTGGGTTTTCTTCGGCCCATATGTGATTATTGTGGAAATTTCGGATAGATTCTCAGGAAAAGTTTGCCTCATCGGTAAACAAAAAATACGACATAGGAATTGCGGAACTTGTATGATCATTTTGAATCATTCTATTGACAAAAAAATTAAACGAAGGTAGAAAATCTCTAGGTAAGAGCGCTTGGAACTCGTTGGATATGGTAGGGATATAACATTTGTTCTTTCAAAATTTTAAATATTGTGAATTACTCACATTTAACTGTTGGGAAAATTTTTCGTACTTGTTTCGGGCGATCTTCTATTAAATTAAGAACAGCCTCTTCTAGTGCTACAGTTCTTACCTCTCGAGGACGTCCGCAATCGACAGTAATTCTTAAAAAGTTTCCTTCTTCTCGAAGACGTTGATGAATACGCGCGGAATAAACTATGATGGGTTAATGTTCGTCGTGGACCCATAAATTAACAAAAAGCACTCCGAGTTCTTAATCCATTTCTATTAGCACGACCGCGCCACGAAATGCAAATCTGCCATTTCTGCGTTTGTATAGTTACATCCTGAAGGTTTCAAGTGGAAGTTCACATAGACATTATTAGAGAATGCTACTAGGTAAATTGAATTTTCTTGAACTGTTGGATTTCTAAGATACTAATAATCTTCTTATTTATTCTGTTCTTGAATAGTTGCCAAAGCATAAATAATTCTTCTGGAAAACTGTAAATACAATGAATAAGTTATTCGCTGCAGAATTAATTAACTGTGATTATAGGTACAATGTAGCACTCAACTCATCAATCTGAAATAAGTAAAGAATAATTGACCAAACGATATGTTTTTGTATTTTCTGAAGTGCGTTGTAAAATTATAAACTAATAAAAGCATTTACTGTTCCATTCATTCCCCTTAAATTTTATGTAAGGTTTTGTTTAAATACTCCTTACCTAATGAGTTTTGAATCATCCATTTCTTTGGTTCTGGATGCGGTAATGGAGTATTAGTGCGTGATATTCCTAATTCAGACATTACTAAGATGAGGGCCGAGAGTGTATAAGTTGGTTGTTTGTACAATCTACAAATAACATTTCCTATATCATTCAATCGAATAAAAAAGCGCGCATTTCTACTGACACGTTCGTGTTCTTGAACTCGATTAAGAAATGTTTTCAGGTCGCAAGCAAATTATTTATTGGAACAGTATCACGTTGCTGCCCACTGGGGTCGACCATAAACGTCTTGGTAGAATTTTTTTCTCTTATTAGCGATGCTTGTTTCAACATCGCTTTGGTGTCAGATGTAAATTCGGCCTTCTTTAATTTCTTAAGAACTAAAAATTTAACCAACAGAACACCAAAAACTGCACCAAAAACTTTACTCAGGTTGACACGGTTTGCTTGAAGCGCTCATCGACAATACCGATTCCTTTTCAGTTCAGGTGTGTATAAAAGGCGGGTTCGTAATCTTCTCTACCCAGTGTGACCGCAATAATTTCAGTTATTATTCAGCACGATCAAGTTATTTACCAGAGGTTTCTACTAAATAGGATGTTTTAACGTGGAATATAACTCCCGCTGATTTCGCAATCAGCATCTCAGCACGTTTTAATACTCTTTTAAATTTTGAGGATCTTTAAATTGTTGGCCAAGAACTTGTTTTACGTGGTGTAAATCACTTTGAACAAACAATTGACACACACTCACCACGATTCCTCTTCGAATTGTACTACAGAAATAATTATTGTCTGCAATGAACTAAATCTCAAATGCACATACAAACTTAAAGCAGTAAAATATTCCTTAGGTTCTTTATTCACGAAAACTCCCCACTGCTAATGCCACAAGGCATTAAAATAAGTATGTACTCTAAAATCAGCCAACACTAAAAATTAGGACAGAGAGGAACAGAGGAAACCGTAACCCTAACCACACAAACGCAATTTATACGTTTCCTTCAATAAAAACCTAAAACAGGTAGTTGTAAACATTCATCTAGAGAGAGTATAAATTAAAAATAGAAGATAGTCTCAGTGTCCTTACCTCTCCCGGACAGTTGTATCTTACGTACTACAAAAAGATTTCACCAAATATTACATTTTTGATTAAAAATGAGGAATAACCGACAACTTACTTTGTGTCATGAGCATGATTACCATCATGATATTTGAGATAAGTTCACATTAAGTAATGGGTTTTAACGTTATAGAGAAAAAAATGGAAACATATACCTTCGTCTTAAAGTGAACCCATGTGGGCCGTGACGTTCTAACAGCATGCATTTGTAAACTTGCTCGTAAATCACGTATTAGTAAGTCGAAACGACGTCTCAAAATAACGTCGGTTGGAAATAAGGCAAACTAGTTGTATTCGTTTTTGTGTCATCACTATGGGGAAACAGAATAAAATCGTGCGCCGAGTTATGTCAAATTGTTCCATGTTTTCTAAATGGGACACTCTGTATACAATATATTCTCAATCGATAGAAGTGAATACTGAACAAAATGTCCCATTATTTTTTAATCTAAAGTCAGCAATGACAGAGCTAAAGTCAAAAATTACCGAGTTATTGATGATTTTCAATTTGTTAAGGTGGCTGTGTTAGTTATAACTTTGCCTTACCAAAAGAAAGTAGAAAAGTAGGAAGAATATCAAATAATGGGCGTCGACTAATAATCACCAAGAAATTTACTGGTCGGAAAACCGTTGGTTGAGCAGGTTTGAAGCTCTTGTTCACAACTTGAACACTTTAAAAAAATTGTTCGTAGATGGGAATAGATTAACATAAAATTCACAGTGGCTTATATCAGCAGTGGTAAATGAATAGAAAAAGAATATTCGCAAACAAAGGATAAGGTTTATTTTAATTTATTCTGTGAACACATTAAAAGAAAATTCAAAATTAGATGCTAAAAAACGTCTTGGTCCAAATATTTTTGAGCCCGCTTGTAAAAACGCTTTTTTTAGTGGCTGTAAACTGTTTACCAGTGAAACTTCAATTTGACATTTTAATCCCGATGACATTTATACAACAAACGATTGTAGTTTATAAAATCCACAGCCATAAAAACTTCTTTAGAAAAATCATCAATAGCTTTTGTCATTTTGACTTTAGGGTAAAAAATAATAGGACACTTTTATTCAGTGTTTAATGTGCTATCCATTTTAATATATTGAATACAGGTGTTCCATTTGAAAAATGGAACAATTTGATATAACTCGCGAACGCGATGTTCGATTATTATTCTGTTTTTTCACCATAATGATGAGAGAAACAATTGCTACTGCTTTGCCTATTTAACCGACTCTGTAACTCTAATAATAAGGTTAGCAATAGTGCCGACTTAAGTTTGAAAACCCTGTATATCTTTGCTACCTAGGATATTGAAATACATTTATAATTTAAAAGATACGTGATTTTCAGCCAGTACAAAATTATTTTCGTTTATAGTGGCGCAGTTAGGGCACGTAGATGTATTAGTTGTTTCCCTTTAATTGCATACGTATAAACAAAACAAATGGGATAGATTTTGGTATTGTATAGGTGAGCTTGGTACCAAAGTAGCAAAACTGAAGGCCTGAAGCTATAACTCGAAACTGTAAATTATTGCAAGGGTGATTAATAAATTTGAAACTGGAAACTACTATGAACATGATGATTTCATAAGAGTTCTACTTTCATCTGCAGTTAGACATTTTAGTTTCATCTAAAATATAATAAATTACTCTTCATAGTAAAAAAATTATAACAGGAATTTTTAAAAGTGAAAGTTGCGATTTTTTTAATTCAGAAATTAAACTTTCTCTGATAAAGCAACAATTCTTTCATCACAGTAGGTTAAGAGGTTGTCATGGCCATTGTTTGAAACTCCAATGTATTGTTATGGAAAATATTTGTTTTAAGTATAAAATATACGTTAATGTAAGTGTGCGACATCTCGTGTATAAAAGAACACGGACAAATAGTATATACTAAGAAATGCCAACAGTTAACTGTAACGACTGTGATCACGATAACGCTACCGATAACGATAATGCACTTTAAGCATTCACAGTCGTTACAGTTAGCTATCGGCATTTCTTAGTTTATAACCATTATTTTATACTTATCAACATTTACAAATGGCTAATTTGGTATTTGCACATTTAAAATAAGGTCTTGTTTATTTAAATGGCGTTTAATTTCCTAATCGCCAAAATTTTAGTTATTTATAATTAGATAATTAATGGTTTGATGCCAGAAATATGTTAAAATTTCATTTCGTTGGATGTTTATTTCTAAAAGCGATCAAAAGTTCCTTGTATCTTACTTCAAAATTTCTAATGTATTGTCCTATGAATTATATTTACATTTTAAATTGTAAACTCTCTTTATTTTCAAGTATTGATTTTGTTGTTCTCATTAAATAGTAAACGTTCCCAGATAGCATAATCACATCTTAAAGACGCCTCAAAAGACTTCTACATTCGAAATTCGTGATGTCTTATAGACGTCTACTTACGCCTGACAGACATCCATAAGACGCCTTAAGGAACCCGGATGTTACAAAAAATAACATCCTTAAAACGTCTGTATAAGACAACGCAAAAATATCTGTTCTAGACGTTTTAATCACTAATAGGCAAACCCTAATGCCGATCGTCCTCTATTGCAAGATAAGAAAACAATGACTAGAATATATTATTAAGAAAAATGCCAACAGTTAACTGTAACGACATGTGTGTGTTAAAGTGCATAGCGCTATCTAAGCGATAGCTTTAATGCATGAAACACACATTGTCGATAAAGCCTGGCAAGACACACATTTTACGTATATATTATTTAATTGAATAGGTGTACATGTAAATATAAAACAAGACAAAATTTTGTTGTTAACCGCCCAGTATTTCTACGATCAGAAGCACGCCTGAGCCACATTTGTATCGCTTTCTTCGTATCCCTTTGCATTGTTGCGATGTTGTTGTGTTCTGCAGATTCTAGAATAGTTTTACATGTAATTTTGGAACAAAAACTTAAGTTATAAACCAGAAATATTTATATTATTTAGGGCAAGTTGTTTAGTCATGGGTTAATTTTGGGTTTATTGTTAGCAAAGTAATAGGTTCATGATAGCCAGGTTTACATTTCGCAATTATTTCGTATTATGATTTTCGAACAAATGCTGTTTGTTTAATGCTGTTAGTCCATCTTTCCGGTGGACGTCCATTAGTCGTTTTGTTATGGTGGTCGCCATTGTGGCGATACTTTTAGTTTTATCTGTCATTGGTCATTCGAGCTATATGACCGGCCCAATTCCATTTAACGACTCCATTCGTTCCACGACATCGGTCACTTTTTGTTTGCTGTCGGATCCATTTGTTGGTCATTTTGTCTATCAACGAAATTCCAAGCATTGCTCTGTCATTGCTCTTTCTCGGCTAACGCCTCGCCAGCAAACTTTTAAGCTCAACAATGATATTGTTGAACTCCTAGTAAAATAATCTACTATTGTTTGATATCTACAAAAATATGATTGTTGATCACCGTTTGGTAGACCAATTTTTGTTAGGAGATTTTTAACCTATAAGTTTAGCAAATTAATAACAAAGGAAAACACAAAAAAACTTTTTAGTAAATTAAGTTGTGTGTAACTCATTCGGTACTTTAATTTTATAAAAATGTTTGATGTTAGCTACACATTATAAAGATGCAATATTGAAATTGTTTTACTTTTCTTGAACTACGTTTTGTTTTCTTTCTGTGACCCACTTTAAGGCACAGAGCTACGGGGTAGGATTTCTCTACGTCTTTCTCATAGTATTAAATATATATATTTCAAGATTTAAACAACAAACCTGTAACATGGCGTTCAAAAATATGTCATTTGATGGATTAATAATTTATTAAGCAACAATTTTTTATAAAAAATATTTTAGGGGCGGGGCAAGTGTCTAAAAACGAAGGTCTAAAGATATTAATAAACAGTGCATACCAACACAAAAATACCGAAATTTGAAAATTACTTTACTTCAGCTTAACAAACACGATTACAATATTGATACTGAATATAAAACAATTAGATTAGCAGTGACATTAGAAACATGTTGACAATTTAACCAATCTAACTAACAGACAAGTGAAACAATTAATTTGAAGCCAAATTCAGCCAGTTTCTAAAAAAATGCCACTTAGCATCATGCCGGTATACGCGATAATTTGTGTTTTTAAGGTGGGAATAGAAAAAAAATTGTACAGAGCATTGTTGTGTATATACTACTTATGCTTTCCCATTTTCTTAATTTATAAATATTTTCGTATATCTCATCTCAAACCAGAATTGAGTTGCTGGCTGCAAAATGCAATCAATAGTGTCACGTGAACAGAGGAGAACTGCTACTCCGATAAATTAGCGATGTAGATTTTTGTTTGATTAAGTTAAATGATACCTACTAATCCCTTATTTTATTTTAATTAATCAAATTTTGTAAGTTAAATTTAAATTCTCTGTTTGCTCAGTTATGGAGATTAATAACCACAAAATACGTATTAGGGTGATCCTTAATATGAACAAAATTCACTTTTCATCCGACGCCCCCTAAAACGTTTCCAAATACGATAAAAAAAATCGGAAAAATATTTTGAGCTCTTAATATAGGCAACAAACCGTGCCTGTAACCGTCTATAGGTATATCTCATACAGGGTCAACCTGGAATGATGAATATGTCGAAAAATACACAATGTATAGAAAAATTTGTTGAATAAAAAGTTGAATATCCTCAACGAGGACACCCTTTAGCATTAAATTTTATTTACCATCCCCCACTTCCGGTGGGGAGCCCGCCGGTTTTCAAAACTTTTAAACCGAAATTTCACTTTGCCCGACCTTCCCCTGTGTAAAAAACTACTGGACCCATTTTTATGATACCATCTAGGGATTATTTATAATACTGAAAATTTTAGACTTCATAAACCTTCTTAATGATTGTTATTTAAAATTTTCGTGACTTATTATTATTAATTTGTAATCAGTTTGAATCTTTTGATATCATCAAACTCTTTTAATGATTATTTTAAATTTTGGGAACTCACACGGTTTTTAATTTACTTTTAGCCTCGATAAAGCCTTCACAGGTTTAGGCAGGAAATGTCGGCCATATATGTCATTTTGAGGCTGCATTTTGAACTCTACCTCCACCTAGAAGGATAATAACTTGAAATCATAAAACAACAATTGAAGGAAAAATACTCTCAAATGTTAATTGAATGTTTTATTTTTACATATTTCAAATTAAAATCAACAAACTATTACCTAAATCGTCTTGTCATTCAATGCAATATTTTATTTCTAAAATACGGTTCAAAATAATTATTGTTTGTAAAATATTTTCTTATAAAAAAACCTTCATTTCTAGATGTTTATGAAATTTGTCCCAAACCATGTTTGTAGATTCCAAATAAATTCTGAAACTGAAAGTCCACCAAATCGCTTTATCCATGACTACAAAACAAAAATATGCATAAACAAAACCAGTCGTTTAATTTAGTAATTATTTTTGTTAATTGCTTTTGTGTATTCTTTATCAAACAGCTTTAATGTTACTTTGAAATTTTTTAGTAGTGGCCAATATTGTAAAAAAAATAAAATTTTGAACTGATCTGCTTGTGTGCTGGTCAATTTATTTCCTGAAACCTAGAAAGTCTAATAAATTTCTAGATTTTCTTTCTTGATGAACTATCATAAACTTTGTCAAGACCTCCAAAGATAAAATTAGCTCTTTTTTCTTTTTCACTTTACTTTTCCACTACCTTGAGACTTGCTTCAATGAAGCTGTTATACATAATTCATATCGTCAACGTACATTTTTCATTAAACCCTATAGTAAGTATAGTCTGGTGTTTTCCATTTTTCCAACCAAAACTCTAAATGGCAACGCCTCTCATACAATCGGGTTAGGCTTTTGCGGCTTGTTTGTGAACTAGTGTTCACTGGAATTTCATCCTAACATTTTGCTAACGTGAGTGGTCAGCTTCTTTAAGATCCTTTCAACTCAGATGATGGATGTAGACTGTCCAAATCCAACATAGGAGATTGAAGACTATCGACACCCAACATTGGAGATGGAAGGATCTCTGAAGAAGCTGACTATTAATGTTAGCGTAACGGTCGAAAGAAATATCAATGAATGAATCAATCAATTCTTTATTCCACAAATTAAACACAAAATAAAATATTCATCATCAAAAATAAATAAATAAATCAACGACGACTTTTAGACTCGAATTTAGGCTACACTATACATTAGGGTGATCCTTAATATGGACAAAAATCCACTTTTCATCCGACGATGATTAAAATTTTAAAACGAAAGAACAAAAGCTTAAAAAGTTTTTTCAATAATGAGTTGCTCCGCCACTATTTGTAATGCACTCATATAGACACTATCAATCAAGTGATCTATAGCTGCTTGTGGTATATCATCCCAAGCTTCTTGAATCCGTTGCTGAAGATCTTGTAAATTATCTGGAGAGTGCGGTAAATTACCCAGTCGCCCAGGCTATGGGAGGACGGCAATTTTAGATTCTTCCAAAAACCGTGTTGTAGCCCTTGCCGTATGAGGGCGCGCATTATCCTGCTGGAAAATGTGATTTTGCAGCCCCGAAGATATGGAATGCCAACTGGTTGTAGCACATTAGCAATGTAACCAGCTGCGTTAAGGTTGCCGTCAATAAAGACCAAGGGTGATCTGCTACCATAACATATTGCACCCCATATCATAACTCCTTGAGTGAGGACTGTGTTGCGTTCCACAAAAAATGTTGGATTTTTACGTTCTCCACGCATCCGTCTGACCCTCCTACGACCATCGTGGGCCCACAAGCAAAATCAGGACTCGTCACTAAACACAATTTGATGCCATTCTTGCGTCCAAATAACCCTTTTGTTTCTCCACTCCAGTCTGCGTAGACGGTGAAGTGGTGTAAGAGGAAGACATAAAACTGGACGATATGAACGCAACCCATAAGATCTTATCCGGCGATAAACAGATGACATTGACATTCTAAGTCCTGTGCCTCTCATCCAATCATTTGCAATTGATCGAGTTGTTGAAAATCTATCTCTTGTAGCCAAAACTCTTAAGCGACGTTCTTCTCGATCTGTAGTCCTTCGAGGACGTCCAGATCCACGGCGACGATGTTGAACCCCTTCCTCCGACCATTTGGACCAACATCTCAATACCGATGAAACATTTCGGTTTACACGACGAGCAATTTCTCTTAGCAAAAGTCCGGCCTCTCTCATACCAATAATACGGCCACGTTCAAAATCACTTAATTGGACAAAATGTTGATGTTGACGTACTCTCGGCATTGTTTTCAAGTTCAGAATGAAATTGTAAAGAAACAACAACAATTTGCAAACTTGACAGTTACTAAATGGTCTAATACTTCAAATTTATTGTTACTATGTGCTATGGAAACAACAGGCAAAAAAACAAAAACTACTGGCTAGATTTTATTCAAATTTTAATCATCACTTTGTTTAATAAAAATAGACGTTTTCTGAAAATTTCATTAAAATCGTTCGACAACTTCTAGGTGTTGCAATTTTCTGGAAGTCAGTATACATTGCAATTTTAAGAGATAACAATTATTATTATTATTATTATTTGTCAATCTAAACAGAAATATAAACTTTTCATTTTTGCCGGGCAGCTCTCCACGAAAATAGGCGAATAACCTTGCCATCTTAAACGTACTAGAGTAGAAACTGTGACAGCAACGTGATATTTTGATATACTACTTGACAATAATTTTGTTGTTTGACACTTTCGGGTGTAAATTGGGTGTCATATGGCTCAAGTGGCTTATTTGGAGCTCGATCAGTTGAATACAACATTTTACTGTTCAAAACACAGATTTTAAACATTGAAATTTTTATTAAATGGAATTTAGAATCTAACGTATATACAGTGTAACTCACTTAAAACCGGAACACTCCCATACAATTTTATATGTATTGTCAATTTTGACTAACATTTTTTGAATTATAGAGTATTTAAAACTATACTTTATGATATATTATTATCTCAGTTATTTTTTAATTTTTATATGCATTTGAAGGAGCGCCTAATCCATCCTTAAAAAATTACGTAGTGAGGCCTTAGTTTCAAGTGCGTTACACTATAGTATATACCTATATTATCAGATAAACGTTTTGGTGTAGAATACAATAATAATATTTCATATTATTGTTGTTATAAATATTACATTATGTACATATTATAGTTATTCTACATTTAAATTTACAAATTTCTTCCATTTTTTTATTACATGTCATCTTCTCTGCTTCTTTTCGTGTTTTTCCTTTTTCTTCTAGTATTCTTTCTACTTCTCCATTACATGTTTTTCTTCGTCTTTTTCTATTTTTACTATTCTTTACCTGCTTTACTGGTGGTTTATTAGTTTATTCTTACTAAATGATCACACCACGACAGTTACTTCTTTTCTATCAATGTGAGTGTACTTCCTACTTCCAGTTTCTTTCTTATACCTGTATTTCTCAATCTATATTTTCTTGTAACACCTTTATTTTTACCTCATTTCCACTGCTTGTAGCTTGCTTTTTCTTGATCTGTCAGTACCGACGTCTCACTGCCGTACCTTATCATTGGTCCATATATCGATTTAATCACTTTTATTTCCGTTTCACTTGAAACTTCTCTACTCATAAATTTATTTTTAGTGTATAGAATAATTCATTGATCTTATTTATTTAATTGTTGATATTTGCTTCCTTTTTGTCCAATTTTTCTCTAAATATTGAAGTACTTCACTTGTACTTCTCTCTTACCTTAATCCCATATTTGTTTTGAATTTTTTGATATTTTATTTTCTCTGTCTAACTGCGTTTTGGCCACTCTTGTACATTATTTGTGTCATCTTTATAAGTTTTGTGCTTGCTTGTCTTTCTTTTAGCAACCTCCAGTTTCTTCCTGGGCACGGCATCAAACGCTTTCTCTAGAATACCAATGTCTTTTTTCTTTTCGTGATTTTTCAGAGATTTGTTTTATGGTAAAATATATAATTCTGTGCCTTTTTTCCTCGTCTGCATCCACTTTGTTCTTCTTTCCTTGCTCTTTTTTCTATTACTTCTCTATAATATTTTCATAGATATATTTAAAGTGTTACTCCTCTATAATTATTACATTCTTTTATTTCTCCCTTTTTGTGGATTGCAACAAATGATGTTGCCGTCAATCTTTGGAAGTTCTTCATCTACCTACACTTTGTTGTATATACTTAATAGTGTATCTCTACGTTTTTATCCTATACTATTATTCATTTCAGCCGTTATTCTGTCATACCTAGCCGCCTTCCCTGTAATTTTAGATCTTTTATTACTTTTCAAGTTCTTCCATTCTTATTACCTGTTCCTCCGATTTTTTGCTATGTCGTCGTTTTCAATTTCTTCTTCCTTTTTGGGGGATCATTTAATAATTCTTCAAAGTGTTCTTTCCATCTTTCTGTTATTTCTATTTCTTTAACAGTTTTCAATGTTTTATAGAATGTTTTTCATTCTTCTGACACTTCCGGTTGTACCGGAGGTCGACATCAACTTCGTTTATTTTAAATGGAACATCCTATATGTTGTGCATTTTCGGATTCTACGTCAAATTTTTCAAATTATTTTGTATAATTATAGATTTTGAGATTTTAATTATTTTAATGAAATTTTGATAGATGCAAAAGTTCACGGAAATCTCTGTTAACTTTTTTCGCAAACTCTATATGGGGTTAATTTTGGGTTTGTATAAACGAATAATACCCATACCTAGATTAAAAAAGTGTATTACTGAAAGTGTTTCATATTTGTTGTTACATTTTTGACATCTTCAAGCAATAACTTTTTAAGTCAAATAGAACATCAGGTATTTTTTACTCTGTCGTAAATGGGTTGAAATTCTCTTTCAACTCATGTAAGCTTATTGTTAACATTACGGCTACTACTTTTGGAGATATTTGCAATTTTATAATATTGGGGTTTACCAGATCTGTTATCGAATTGGAAATGATTAATATTATTTGACAAACAATAAAATTGTGTAAATTTGACATAACCCATAAATTTTGAAATCATTGTTATGGGTTGTGATTATAATCATGCCGGCACGTTAATGTAACAGCAAATAAAAAGCACTAAGTATTTGATTTTTTAATCTATGGACACATCTTCGTTTGCTTATAGTCCATTCTCTTTATACAAACCAAAAACTAACCCGATATGGAGTTTCCGAAAAAAATTACAGAAATATCCGTGAACTTTTGCATCTATCAAATTTTACTAAAAAAATTAAAATATAAAAATGTACAACTCTAGCTACAGAGAATGTTATACAAAGTGACACTACAATTTGACATAGAATCGAAAATGTAATAATATATAGGATGATTCAGCTTAACCCGTTCATTAGAAGTTTATGGACTTTCCGTTGAAATATTTGTTTAAAAATTTGGAATAGGGGATTGCTCGAAAAGTTCTATTTAATTAAAATATTTCAGCTCTTCTAGCACTTCCAGTTACACCGGAAGTGGCGGACAACTTTCTTATTTTAAATGGAATGATATATTTTTATGTATATTTGGATTCTACGCTAAAATTTGAGTTACTTTTATGTAGCACAACCTACATGAAAAATCAATAGTTTTTGAGATATTCTCATTTTTTGAGAAAAATGGTTTTGTAGTATTGTTTTCAAACGCTTGTCAATGATTGAAAAAGAAAGTTATAGTAACAAAATTTGGGCTATACTTAGGAGGACTGTTAAGTTTTTAAATGATGTGTAATTTGACATCTCATTATTTACAGGGTGTTCAAAATGTTTGGCTAAATCTGACTAACTTCAACTGCTAAAAGTCAATTTTTTAAATAGAGAACACATCTCTGTTACCATTTTCCTGCTATCGATGTATTTACATTCGACACACAATATTTCTCTATTTTATTAAATAATTTCTGACTAGTGGCCTGTGGAAATTAAAACAATGTGCCTTATTTATCAAACTTGTAAACGTCACGACGTGACATTATACACGATATGCAAATCCACCAAGAATATTTAAATTTAATTTTATTTGTTATTCATGGAGAATGTTACAAAATTATTGAAAAGAATTTGCCCGTTTGTTTAACGAGAGATATCCACACTTGCGACCTCTAAATAAAACTACTTTTAAGAGAATAGGCGATTTAGAAACAATTTGAAATAATGAATAAAAAATCAATTTGAAGTATGTCTTCATTCGAATATTCTTGGTCGAATTTTCATATCGTTGTATAATGTGTCACGCATCGACGTTTAGTCACGATAAATAAGAAATTATTTAATAAAATATGAGAAATATTTATTGTGTCAGCTGTAAACCATCGATAACTGAGACAAATGATAGTTCAAACAAATATAAAGGAATCCTTATGAAGATTGAAAAGACCACTTAATTCTCCATTACATAGGGCAGCAAGATGCAGGGTGTTCCATTTAAAAAATTGACTTTTGAGCGGTTGAAGTTATTCAGATTGTGCCAAACATTTTGAAATTCCTCTAAATAATGAGATGTCAGAAATCACATCATTAAAAACTTAACGAATCCTCTAGGTATAGCCCAAATTTTGTTACTCTAACTTTCTTTTCAATCGTTGTTAAGCGTTTGAACACAATGTCTTACCAAACAATTTTTCTCAAAAAAGACAGTATCTCAAGATTATTGATTTTTCATATAGGTCCCATTAGCTGCATGAGAACAATCGGATCTTTAGCTTGTAGAAATCAAACTGCTCCACACAAACTATATCATTCCATTTAAAATAAGAAGTTGGTGCTACTTCCGGTGAACCGGGTGCAAGAAAAAACTGAAATAATTTTAATTAAATGGAATATCAATCCCCTATTCCAGAATTTTTAAACAAATATTTCAACGGGAGAATCCATAACTTCTAATCAACAGTTGCTTCAAGATCACCCGGCTCATAGGATCATTAATTGGATTGTTCTTCGTTGAGGAGAGGGCACCAAAAACCACTATGACGTTTTTTCAGGCAACGTTTCGTGCAGCAGAATGTTGCGCTACTTCAGACCTTTAAAACAAATAAATGGTCCGCCACTTTGAATAAGTGCTGTAAAGAACCATGGATATTAAACAAACACAAAATAAATTGGCAATTAAATGTAAGTAAATGTTTCTGATACGACACACACTCTATACGTAGGAACGAACAAACATGAATGATCCATGAATCAATTATTATTATATTACTAGACATCTATAGAACACCAGTACATAATGTCAATAAAAATAAAACTTTTGAATTTTAAAAAACAGAACAAAAAAGAAACAAAAAGAAAATTAAACCTACTTGTAACTTATAACTCAGTTTATTGTCTATTCTGATTCAGGATTGGATTGTACGCACTTGTACACAGTAACTGACAGTATGTTCTCCACAGATCGGCTTCGAACAAGTCAAGGCATTTTGTGGATGTTTTCTGTTTTTTCTTGGGACAATAGGAACATTTAGGTCTTGCCGTAACAGCGACCTCTTTACCAGCTAGTTGTATGTCGACTGGCGGGAAAGATTCAGGTACTTTTTATTTGTAAGCTCAGCAAAAATTATAATGTTTGTGTTGTCACACGTCTTATCATGTAAGTTTTACTAGTTCACTAGTCAATATTTGCAAGTAACAGCGTCTCGGTTCCGAATTATCCAGCTTGTTGAAATGGGAATATAATATGCCCATTTATACCCCCAATATCAAGTATGGAAAAAAAATATCCTTAGAGGCCATCTACATAATATTCTTGATAGTAAATACAGATTCTTTTGCTGATCCACGGTGTCAACACCTGATTTAGTTGAATTATAATGTGCAACAACTTCTGGTTTGCATGCTTCACCAGTCGTTCATCTATCATCATCATCGTGAATCGTAGACAATAGAAGCCCATTTTTATTTTTGCACGTATGAAACAATAAACAATCCTGTCTATATCAAACATGCTGCTGTTTACAGACCTTTCCTTGGTAGAATCAAATATTTCTGGAATTTCGCGTTTGTTCTTTCTGAGTGCCTACGAAACTCAGTTTTTGTTTTCAGATCTTCTGCCAACGGTATTGACGTGAACCGAATTGTCACATGTTATATTTTGTCCTGAATTACGATGGGCTCACATAAACGTTTGACAACATTTGCTGGAATATTAATAATAATAATAATAATAATAATACATAATAATAATAATAATAATGGCCAATAATAATAAGTTTATTGTTCTTTCATACATTACAAGTACATAAACAAAGAGTCTACACAAAAAATTTGAAAACTCACTATAAAACAATATTAGAATAAAGTAAAATATAATTGTGAATAATAAAAAAAGATATTAATTATTCTTGTAATAAAAAAGATCTTAAACTTAAACATTCTCTTTTGCAGTTATTATATCGTATGATACATTTTTATCGTTATTTTGAATTAAGATTTCGATATCGGAAGTTTTCTCAGAGTCCAGTTAAACCTTGCTTCGTATATTACAGTAGTTTCGACATGACAACAAAAACATGTGAGAGGGTTCCCAAGTTATCCGTATTGCACAGCGAACAGTTATATTGACAAGGATTTTATGCGTGAGACAAACGGGTAAATATTTTTATTGTCCTCTGATTTCCCAGTCTCATTTGAATCATTGTTCGCTTATTTTCCATTGATAGCATGCTAGTGATGTAAGATGCATTTGTGTAATCAAGTGGTTGCCAGCAAAAGGTGTTTGTACATCGGTGTGTAGTAAAATTTTATTCCAGTCGTCGTAATGTGATTTGTTGCAGAAAGTTTCGAAGAACTATATCGATTAGTTGCTGATCTATCTTATTTAATTTTTATTTTAAAGTTACAGAAACTATAGATAAAAGAATATGCTTGAGATACATAGTTAAATTTCGAACTTGTATAATTAGTTAGTTCTATTATTTTCGTCTAACTGTAGCAGTCTCTTGAAAGCATATTGTTGTTTTGTACAGATACTCTTTTTCTAAAAATTGTAAAGCACATTTTAATATATAATAGACAATCTTATTCGTTTTAATTCTGTTCTTATGACGTAACCTGGAGTTGATTTTGTAAATAAAACAAATTTTTAAAAAAGTGGTTTGAATGACTTCAATTTCGTTAGTATAATTAATTCTGAAATACTTCCACAATACGTTAAATTTGGTATTACTGTTGTTTCTTAACCATTTGAATCAATTAATGCCATTTGGTTATTTTCAGTTTCGAATAGTGTCTAGTATTATATAGTATATAGACTATTATCAACATAAAAATGGACCACCTAGCTGTCGGCTCGCATAAATCTACATATTCAAAGCGTATAAATAAACATGGGCTATCAACTAAATTTTTATGCCATATTTGGCAGGTTTGCTGGGTATGTACTGTCGGAAGCTACTGAACGAACTTAATCATTATTTCTTATAAGGCAGTTTATCTAATTTTTACGTTCTTCTCTTTGAATAATGTCATCAAATCGCAATGCACGCAACAGCAAATAAAAACCGATTTTGGACATGACCATCTTGAAAAATTCTCGGAGCCGTTGCATTTGCGTCCATAAATCATCCAAGTTAGTATGCTTTGATTTTCAGAACTCCTGCCATATACAATAAGGCAAATAGAGCTTTTAATCTCTCTTCACTATCAGTAAAAAAAAAAAAAAAGAAAGAAAAAAAAAAAAAAAAAAAAAAAAAAAAAAAAAAAAAAAAAAATAAAAAAAAAAAAAATAAAATAATAAAAAAAAAAAAAAAACAAAAAAAAAAAAAAAAAATTTTTTTAATTTTTTATAAAAATTTTTTTTTTTTCTTTTTATCATTTTTTTTATATAATTTTTTAACTTAAATTTTTTTTTTTTTTTTTTAATTTAAAATTAAAAAATAAAAATAAAAATTTTTTTTTTTTTTTTTATATTTTTATTAATTTTTTTATATATAAATTTTTATTATCTTTTTCTTTTTTTTAAAAAAAAAATTATTTTTTTTTTTTTTCCCTTCTCTTTTTTTTTTTTTTTTTCTTTTTTTCTTTTTATTTCTTTTTTTAAAAATTTAAAAAAAATAACATTTTTTTTTTAATAATAAAAAATATTTTTATTAATTATAAAAAAAAAATAAAAAAATAAAAAAATAAAAAAAAAATTTAAAAATATTTAAAAAAATATTTTTTAAAAAAAAAAATTTAAAAAAAAAAAAAAAAAAAAAAAAAAAAAAAAAAAAAAAAAAAAAAAAAAAAAAAAAAAAAAAAAAAAATAAATAATTTATCAAAAAAAAAAAAAAAAAATAAAAAAATTTAAATAAAGTAAATTTTTAATTAAAATTATATTTATTTTATTTTTTAATTTAATAATTTTTTTAATATTTTTTATTTTTTTAATTTATTTATATTTAAAAATACTAACATTATTTTGTTGTGTAATGAGTTGTAAAGGGGAGACCGGGGCAGGTTGTAACAAAAAAAGTATTACAATTATTTTCTCGCAACTGTTATTATCAATCAGGGTTTTTACGGAATTACTACATGTATAATCGAAGAACTAAACGGCTAGATATATATGGAAAATCCTCAACAATTTCACATCTAGCATATTTAGAAAACAAAATTACCATTTGTTACAACGTGCCCCGTTTCGGGGCAAGAAGTAACACTATGTGGGGTAAGTTGTAACACAACTTCTTTATTATACAATCATTTATTTCAATAGTTTGAAATGAGCACACTTCTGAGAAAATGCAAATAAAATACAAAACAACAATCAAAACTCAAGTCGAGTATAATTATCTATTGCATGATAATGGCTAATCACTATCGGAACAGCAATGATGGCAGACATGTGGAGAATTTCCGTCAGTGCATGCTTCATGTGACCACATACTGCACTGAATGCACTTAATCCATTTCTCCCTGGGCTTGCTATCGCGAAACGATTCAGTGCAAACCAAGCAAAATCACTCATCATCTTCTGATGAGGATTCATCTGATTCTTTGAAAACTCTCTTCTTTATCATCTTCGTTTTCACCTTCACAATTTCTTTGCACTTCTTGGATTTTCGGGACTTTTGTTCTTCTTCTAGTTCATTTTTTTTCTGGTGTGTCCGTAAGAACTGCAGATTTTCGTTTTTTTCGACCTCTTGTAGTTGCCTTTCGTTGCTGAGCTCTAGGAAGTGGGCGTACGAACTCTGGAGAGAATCCTGTTTCATTTTTGAAACTATCTATTCCCCACGCTGATGTTGAAGCTTACAGGTTCTGATTCAACTGCTTGGAGTAACGGTGATAATGATAATGGATCCACTCGTGGATCCAACACATTGAGCTGTAACTGGCTGACAGTAACATTGGGGGGTTCTTGGGGTGAATTTGTTGATGTTTCAGCAGCAGGCTCCAGTTCGGCTTGCTGAGAAGATAGAGTTGGCAGTGGTCGATCTGTCACACTTGCTGGTAGAAATTCATCGTCTCCAAAAATGTTTGGGTTAAACGGTTCTATGCCACAAACTTTGAAGCCTTTTATTATGTTTACTGGAGTAGCTGCTAGAGGAAGTGCATCCCAAACCAAAGATGGCACATTGTAAATAGTCATTGTTTTTCCAGGGTTGTTGCGCAGCCAACTGTCTTGAGCAGAAGATAGATATTTCTTGAAGGGACCGTATACGCTCCTATCTAATGGCTGAAGACGGTGTGAACAATGGGGTGGGAATGACAACATTACCACGCCATTCTCTTTGCGTAATTTATTGTTTCTATTGCCAAATGTGACTGGTGGTTGTCTAAGAGTAGTAGAATCGGATTTTCTTTTGATGGCTTAGCGTGGGCTACAAAGTGTCTCATAAATTTATGAAACTCTTCATCCGTCATCCAGCCAGAGCCATTGGCCGCACCTATGGATCCTGGTGGGCCATCTCTAATGAAATGGTCCTGGTATTTTTTTCTGGGGAATAGCAACATAGGATGTGTGGCATTTCGGATGGCACTTACGGCAACACATACGGTAACTAGGATTTCTCTTTCACTTGAAGTAATACCACCGACTTGTTTCGTTCCTTTTATAGCTATAACTTTGCTCACTTTCTGGACCGTAGTCACACCTGTCTCATCGAGGTTCCATATTTGAGAAGCTGTAAAACTATATCTATCTCTGACATCAGCCAGTTTGTTGAAAAATAGAGACACATTGGCTCTATTAAAGTTTGTTGCTCTTTGTAAACTTGTAGGTTCAGGAGTCCTAATAGAGAGATCACTATTTCTTTTTAGAAATATAGTTAGCCAGTCTTCACCGGCGCATTTATTCTGTATCCAGGAACTGGGAACAGTAATATTATATTTCATAGCGCACTCGTAGGCCAATTTCCGAACTTCTTTGGGAGTTAAACCAAAATATATTTTGGACGCTTGCTTCAAGTATTCGACTAGGCTAGCTGATTGCTGGTCATTGAAAACTGGTTTTCGGGCATATCCTATGTTAACGAATTGAACGCTATCACCGGTAATATTTTTCACGTATCTAGAGAGGGTTACGTGACAAATGCTCATAGATTTTGCCACTGAGCGTATTGATTCTTTATTGTGTATAACTCTCCTTATTGCCTCTTCCATGTCCTCTTTGGATGTAGAACCTCTTTGCGTTATTCTGACATAATTTCTCATTCTGAAAATAGAAATATCGGGAATTCAATACATAGGTCATACAGCGGGGTAGGTTGTAACATGTTACATTTTGCCCCGAATCATTTGTTACAACTTGCCCCAAGGTTGATTTTTGTCTTCTCAACTAAACAGTTGAAAAAATAAATATCAAAACACTAAAAGCTTTCGTCATTATAATAAGCAATCTTCAATGATAAGATTATGCCAACGAAACTAGAGATTAATTGATCTTCGAAGGAGTTGTTTGAAAATGAAACGACAACTTGAAATTTACTTAGGTGGTTGAAATATGTCCAACCGGCAAACTCACAGTCACAATAGCAAATATTGCTCTGCTGCCTGGATAGAACTGACACCGGTGATTTCCTGTAGAACCTCTGCATATTGCAGCGTTATCAGATTCACCGTCTAGCAAAACCCATTAAAAAAAAAAAAAAATTCACATTCATTCGAATGAGAACAAGGGTTTGTTTGCCCCACAGACGCTATTTTGGCAAAAGCGTTGAAATGCCTTATACTATGTGCACTACTACTGGAAACGTTGACACTATCGAAATGATGCTTTAGAAATTTAAACTAGCATATTCTAATGGGGAGACGATAATGCATGTAATCGAATCTGTTCTCTTACTGAAATGTTTATATTATAGTTCCAATTATAATAAGTTAAATAAAAACTATTTGAGAATATTTACATTATGATTAGCACAATTCATTTTAAGCTAAGCTAAAACATATTTATTGAAATTATACATTATTTAAATATTGAAAAATAAGAATTAATTAATTTGCATTCATTAAAAATTATGTTTGGAATACAGGAAACTACATATTATGCATCTTTATTTAATCGTTAGTTATCTGAATATTATCTAGTTAGTGTAAGAAACATATTAAATTAATAAGTCACTTTAAAAATGTAAATAACTAATGATTGTTAGTTATCTATTGCGAAAAAGAATTGTTGTCTTCGACGAACTTGTGTCCATGTTGTAAATATGGTCTACATTACATTTGCTTATTTTATTTACTTTTATTTATGTACCGTGTTGGCATTCCGTCTCAACAGCGCCGACGACATAAAATATGTCAAAGAAAAACTAATTTTTCTGTATTGATGAACAAGATTTCAAAAACTTATTGTAAAAAAATTGCGATGACATAGTTTAGAAGTCTAGTTTACTTGCTGGCTGACAGTTTTTTTTTAATCAACAAAATAATTTGTTTATAAGCTACAAACAAAAATTAGAAAAAGTACTTCGTTAGCGTGAATCCTGTTACTTTCTTAAACACATTGCACTATTAAAAATTAACCAAAAGTTTATAGTTTTTAAAAAATTAGCTAAATACTTTTCGTCAAATTTGAGCTCCATCTGTTGGATCAGAAACACATTAAACGTCTATCCGGTTTCCCCTTAACTTAACACAATTTGTCTCTGTTTTGAAAAAACATCCTTAGCGTTTTAGTAATTTCTGATTGCTCCAAAATAATGAATTTTGTTTTCTCATATTATGTAGGTTTTATTGTATGCGTGTGAGAGAAGAATATTTCTAAATGAAGTAGTTCTGATTCTGCATTCTGATTCTATCGTAAGTTGCCCGATGTATGCAATTAAAACTAACGAATAATACAATGTAGAAAAAATTTTATGTTTTTGTTCTCATTAAAGTGCGCTAAAGCGATTGAAATAAACAGCAAACTCAAAACAATTTCATACTAGACGAGCACAATTAGAAATACAGAAAATCATAAAACACGTAGTAATTATTTCTTTAAATGCACCGATACTCGCAATTACGTAACGGAAATTTCATAATCATTAGAATTTGTCAATGTGATTAAAAACGATCTTTGCTTTGTAGTTAATATTATTAAAAACACACGACTAATTTATATTTGATGTAAACAGGTAGTTCTTAGTCTATAATAAAAAGGACTGTGAAAGTAATAGATATACATTTTTGCACAAATTTCAGGTTATTAAATATCATAATTCGCTATATAGGTATGTACTAAATAATAAATCTTATTTTATTTTTTGTATGTTGCATAAATAAACTAAAGAAATACAATAAAAACATAAAAAATACAAATGCAAAGCTTTACCCCTGCTTCATATGTACAATAAATTCAATTTTTTTAGAGTTGGACGATTGCCAAACAGTAAAAAATTAATTTATAGTTTTCACAAAATTCCTACACGAAAATAAGAAATTTTATTTAAACTTTATAAATAAATTTATTTTTTCGTTTTCAATCTAAAGACGATATTCTCGGCGAAGAACAAAAACATAAGAATAATACAAAGGAAGACTAATTACACGAAAAACTTCAAAGCGCCACGTTTTATTTAAAAATTAACGCCCTTTAAAGGAAACGGTATTTTCATTTTATTTCTTAAAGGAAATATTCTCATAAATAATATTTGCCAAATCAACTTTACTGATCAAAGATTTCTCGCAGCAAACGTTTTCCATCTTCACAAAAGTTTTAAAATACAACTCCCGTTTGTTTTTATCGGAATTTTAAATTAAAAATTTCTTTTAAAAGATTTTATACGGCTATGAACGTTATTAATGTTACTGTTTTAAAAGAAATTTTTATTAAAATTAGGCAAGTGGAAATGGTATATAATATTCTTTAAATAACATCTCGATATTCATTTTTGGTGCAAGGACTTATTCTTTTAAAAGGTTACTCAATTTCTTATTTGAAACAACAAATTTTTCAGAAAATTTAAAACTAAACATCATGATCACTATGTCAACGTGTGCTCATGTTTCTATTCAGGGTGTATCATGAGAATCCATTAGAATCGCATAAGAACAGGCCATTCAAAATGAAACTCTATGTTGTTTAAATGGGGTGCGATTTCTAATTTAAATTGTGCCTGTGGATTTTCAATTAACGAAGTTTATAGGAGGGTTTTCAAACATTCATAATTTAACGGATGAAGCTATATTATGGCTTACGAATCTGAAGGACATCTGAAGTTCAGCAATATTTTTGTATTCTCTGTCCTGATTATCTGTTTTTCCATTATTTTTTTTTGTGCTATTTCTTTAACGTACTATTTTTTTCGTCATTGTCATGACTGGAGCTTGGACCGGTCCATTATATGTCGTAATGTTATATTTTTATGTTCTTATCTATCTTCTATAATGTTTACACACTTAATTAATATTATTACATATGCATACTAAGGTGAGTAAGGGTTGCATGTTTAGTGGTTTTCCTAAACCTTGAAGCAAATGCTTTGCCAAGACGAACCAATCCACTGTTGCACACGGTTTCGTCACCACACTATACAGATCTTCTGGGAAACCATACATAACACTTACATCACAATACAATATTTAAAATGTATCATACGAATAAATAAATAAATAAATTAGAAGGTTATGCAGAAGTAGTCGAATTCAATTCTGAAAATTCTCATCATAAGGTTTCGACATAAGCTGTATCTGAAAAAATATTGGCGCTTGTTGACACTTTCGGTTGTACCGGAAGTAACGAAAAAAAATTTTTATTCGTATGTATAAATTTATATTTTTAAATTCTACGCGTTCAATTTAAGTTGACTTTATGCATTATACCCATTATTAGCAGTTTTTCAAATTATTAGTGTTTTTGAAAAAAATTGACCCATTTTTCAAACCAATGTGATACTAAACATGTTAAATGAGTGATTCATAGAAAAAAACTTCAACTGATATAAATTGGTACAGTCATACTACTCTGCTATACAGAGGGTGCAATATTGGTGTATGTATTTTCAAATGCAAAAACGTCAGAAAATTGTTTTTTTCAAATGGAACACCTTATTTTTCATTACGTCATTTATTAAATTTGTATTTTTCTATACTATCTTTGATCGTTTTCGTAATATTTGCAAGAAAGTTGGAAAACTGACAGAAATTTATTTATGTGATCAAATCAAGAAAAACAATAGTCCTATGTGACTTGACAGAAGAAAGAGATATACAAAGGAATATAAGGGAGAAAGCAAAACAATTGGAAAGAGAAGGAAAAGTGTGAAGATAGGGTACATGAAATTTTTAGAGTCGAAGGAGAGGAGAGAAGGTGGATAGAAAGAGAAGGAAAACTAAAAAGTGGTCTTAAAAAATTAGAAAGTGGGGGTGAAGAGAGAGAGGGAAAATAGTAAAAACTAAAAAGACTATAGAAACAAAGTGGGGGAAAAGTGTGAACATAGAGCAATAAAGCAACAGAGTAAAATAGTATTTTGAATGTGGCTGGAATAAAAAACAAAGGACAAGATTTTTGGAATTATTTAGGAGGTTTTAAAATGGTGGAGTTAGTAGAAACCTGGTTAGAAGAAAAGGACTGAGAAAGCTGGAAAGAGAGGCTACCAGGAGAATATGTGTGGATGGTTCAGTTTGCGGAAAGAAATCAGAAAAAGGAAGGGCAAAAGGGGAGATAATTACTGGAGTAAAAAGGATTAGCAGAGTAAAGAAGAGAAAGAACAGAAACAAGCGCAAGAAATTGTCAAAAGGCTTATGACAACAAACGAAGGAGAAAATTACGTAGTGTTAACAGTATATGAAAAAGAGATGAAAGAAACCAGAAATAATATCGAAGAAGTACTGAAAGAAGAAGAAGTAGAAAAATAATATTAGGGGGATTTAACGCAAGAATAGGAGAAGAGGGAGGGATGATGGTAAATGGAAAGGAAAAAGGAGGAGTGTCAATGGATAAAACAATAAATGGACAAGGGAGAATACTATTGAAAATGTGTGAGGAGAAGGGATGGACAATTCTAAATGGAAATATGGAAGAAGGGAGAAAGGGGAGTATACATACATAAGTGAAAGAGGAGAATCGGTAATAGATTATGTGATAGGGAACGAAGAAAGTTTGTGGAAAATAGACAAAATTAAAATAGGAGAAGAAGAAGAATCAGATCATCAACCAATAGAAGTTTTCTTTAACGAAAGAGAAGTAGAAGAGGAAGAAAAACTAAGGGAAAAATGGATAGTAAAAAAAGTATGGACAGAGGAAAGTACAGAAAAATATAAACAAATAATGGAATACGACCAAGAAACAAAGAAAGGGATAGAAGAGGAAATCGACGACATTGTAAGAAAAATGGAAGAAGCAGTAGAAAAAAAACATACCGAAAACATAATACAGAAATGGGAAGGAAATGTTATTGGTGGAACGGAGAGTGCAAGAAAAAGAAGAAAGAAGCAAGACGAGGGAGAAGAAAATGGAAAAAAGGACACACAAGTTTAGAGGAGTATAAGAATTTAAAAAAAGAATATAAAGAAATCTGTAACAAAAGAAAGGAGGAATATAAGAGGGAGGTGGAAGATAAAATAAAAGAAATTAAAAATGAAGGAGACATATGGAAGTTTATAAATAGAGAAAGAAGAAAGACAAAAAACCAAAAATCAGAAATAAACGAAAATAAATGGAGAGAACACTGTATAGAGTTGTTAGAAGGGGATAGAAACAAGCCAAAAGAAACAGACGGAGTGAAAAATCAAGGAAAAGAGAAGGAGAAATAAGAAAAGTGGAACTAGAAGAAGTACTGAGAAAAATGAAGAGTGGGAAAGCGGAAGGGACGGACGGAACACAGGCAGAACAATGGAAATATACAGGGATTAAGATGAGAGAAAGGGTGAGATCAATACTAAGTAGGATATGGAGAGGGGAAGGATTACCTGAGAAGTGGAAGGAAGCAATAATATGTCCGATATATAAAGGGGGAGATAGAAGGGAAGTACGGAATTACAGAGGAGAGTATCACAAACGCAGGGTACAAGATCTATGCGAAGATATTAAAAAAGGAGGCTAGAGGCGGAGATAGAAGAAAGAAATTTAATAGGTGATTGGCAAGCGGGATTTAGGAAAGGGCGAAGGGCGATCTGACAATATTTATATATATATATAGTATATGAATATAGAATAGAAAATAAGGAGGTAAACATGTTTACTTTTTCTAGACTGAAAGCTGCGTTTGATAATGTGAATAGGAAAAGAATTATGGAAAGGGCTAAGAGAAAAGGGATAACAGAAGATCTGATAGAAGCACTGGAAAAAGTTATATAAGGAAACAAAGTGTCAAACAAGAACAGAAGAAAAAAGTTGGAGAATGTTTTTGGACCAATGGGACTTAAACGGGATGTGTAGGTTTGGTTAAAAAGGAGACAGGGGGGGGGGGAAAAAGGAAGGAGTGTTAACTAACAGGAAAAAGATGTCTTTCAGTAATAAGTAATATAGGGGAAAAAAAATGGAGAAGATACAGTACAAGCTGGTAAGATAGCAATGAGGTATGAAGAAGAGTTAGAGAAAAGGGAGGAAAATACAATTCTAAAGGAAAGTTGGAAAGAAGTGAAGAAGCAGAAAATAAAATTCAGGACAAGAAGAAAGAAGATTATATTACGAAAGAGTAAGATATGATAGAGAAAAAGTAGAAAGAAGAAGAGCGGTAGGCATAAGTACAGAAGACAACATAGTGAGAAGTGATAAAGATACGCAAATTCAAGAAAGAAGAAACAAAAATAAGGGAAGGAAGATATAACGAAGGATATGGAAAGATTATGACCGAGAGAGTACCGAAATTTATTACGGGAAACAAAAGTTTAAAGACGAAAAGGATGATAGCGAGATTTGGATGTGGGAATGAAGAAAAGGTAAACAGGTATTGGCTAGAGGATGGAAAAAAGAATGCAGAATGTGCGGGGAGGGATGGGAGGACTTGCAGCATTTGATGGAAGAGTGTGGAGAAATCAGAAGAGAAGAACACTTCCTTGGCACATTGCAAATTTAAGAACGATTGGGGTAAGGTTTATTAGGATATTTTTGCACAAATCTTTCAGAAGTTGTGCTAATACCCTTGGTTTATATTATGATTAAATCTAAAAATCTATTATTTAAATACACCCAGCCGTGACATAATTACTAAATGAAATCTCTTTAATATTATTATCAAATGACATTTTTTTGATAATTCAGAATGCTAAATGTTTATTTGTAAGGTAAACTATGTTTTTGTTATAAAGAATAATTATGCATTTTTTTGACATTTTTCACTTAAAAATAATCCACAAATTTTGAACAGAGCAGAGCACTATATGACTATGTGACGATCCATTTTTATTGTTGCATCGTACAAATTAGTATTTTAGAAATGAATTTACTTTTGAAGATAAATGTTTTGTTTGTTTCAATTACAGACGCATGAATTGTAACTTTTATCACCTCTCTAAAGTTCAGTGTTCCCTCTTGCTGGTCACGTCTATGAAACCCTGGGGCACATACCGTTTTGGGCATTCGAATTCTAGTAGTACTAAGCAATTCCGAAGTAAAACCGAAAGGTAAATCCTAATTATTTATTTTTTCTACCAGAGGCTGTGGATGATGTCGCTTTCCGCCCGTACCATCTTCTGCAGCGTGGAGCGTTTTGCGCGTTGAGTATTCAAGTTTTATCACGTTTATTTTTGCCTTGCTGCTTCCGTCCGTACATTGTCTTCGGCATGTGAGTAACGTCCTCCATTTGACTTTGGACTTGAGTTAACGTGGAGGTTTTCTTTGGACATTAGTTCAACCTGACCTAATGTTATCCTAAACTCTTTCTCTACGTTTGCTACCGATAAACCCCCGTCCAGAAATTACGTTATCTAATTTGTTTGAGTTCTCGAACGGCTTCGTGTCACATCGGTTTAAAAAGTGTTTTTCAAAAACAAGAATAATTTGAAAACGGTATAATGATTGATGTAGGGAATAATGCATAAAGTCAACTTAAAATTGAACGTAAAATTTGAAAATATGAAAATATATACAAGGTGGATGAGACTAAACGTTACTAACTTCACTCTGCTGTCATTTGTGTAGTTTTCATTTTTACGCGTCAATTTTTGACAGATTGAAGTTTGGTTAATTGTTTACATGTGGTAAAAAAATTGTTCTAAATTAATATCTTCATAAAAAAATCGTAATGGAATTGAAACGTAATAGTGTAATTGCACTGTATTTGGCTGGAAAATCACAAACAGCAATAGTTCGTCAGCTCCAGCATTTGAATGTGCCTAATGTTTGTGTATCGAACCATAACTCGATACAACGAAACTGGTAGCATCGCTAAACGCAACAGAGGCGGTCTTAAAAGACAGCAACATCAAAAGAAATGATTCGAAAGGTGAAGAAACGAATCCAACGAAATCCTCGTCAAAGTGCCAATCAATTAGCAGCACGTTTGCATGTTTCACGATACAGCATTCAAACCATATTGAAAAATGAACTACACTTGAAGCCCTACAAGATGCAAAAGTTCAAGATCTTACAGAGGCACAAAAAAAGTTAGACTTGAAAGAACACGAGCATTGAAGGCCTTGGCCGAACGTGTTGAGATTCCAAAAATTTCTATTCTGATGAGAAAATATTTACCATTCAGCAGTATGTGAATAAACAAAATGATTGTGTTTGGTTAGAGCACAAGTCCAACAATAATTTGGACGCAAGAGTTGCCATGCGCAAGCAATCACCAGCTTCTGTTATGGTTTGGGCTGCAGTGACTGCGGATGGACGCACTCCTCTGGTTTTCATCGAACAGGGAGTCAAGGTAAACCAAGAGGTGTACCGCCAAAAGATACTTAACGATGCTTTGCTACCTTGGGCACGTACACACTTTGGTACGAACCGTTGGACATTCCAACAGGACTCGTCACCGTCACACAAAGCTCAAGCGACACAGCAATGTTTACAAAATTGCGTTCCGTGGCTGATTTCGTCGAAAGAATGGCCACAATATTCACCGGACTTGAATCTTATGGATTTCTTCATATGGTCCATTTTGGAGTAAAATACGAAAGTGTTGATGCATTGAAGTCAGCTCTTGTTCGAGAATGGAATAAAATTCCCAAGCCCACGTTTGGTCAGCGTGCAATGTTTTCTATGGAAGACTAACTCAAATAATCAGAACCAAAGGAGGTTATATCGAGCAGTAACATGTTTTTCATAAAATCTAATTTGTTTTTAACATATTCCACGAAATTTCAATAAAAAATAATTAAAATTTAAAAAATTACAGCGTTTTCATTTGGTAACACTTGGTCTCAGCCACCCTGTAGTGTTGTATTTAAAAAAAACAAAGTTGATGGTTACTTCTCTACAACCGGAAGCACCAACAAAAAGCCAAAAATTTTTTCAGATAGAGTTTGTTCGAAACCTAGTTATTGGAATTTTCATAATTGAATTCGGACTACTTTCTTATAAATTTCTAATGGAATCTCGTGATGATATATACAATATAGTTGTAGAAGTAAATAGAGCTTAATCCGAATTACCAAAAACTACCTTGTTTGAACTGAAGAGAAAAAACTCAAGCGTTTCGCATATCGTCTCGGTACTACAAACCTGTAAAAGCGCATATAAAGTGTGCAGGAGCCGAAAACAGATTGTTTGAAAATAAAATAAACTTTTAAGAACGACGCAACTTACAAATTTTTGATAGAAAAAGTGAATACCAAGAACAGAACTTCACATCGTCCCGATACTAACAAACGTGTAAAAGAGTATCGAAAGTGTGCAACGACGTGTGCTTTCCCCCCTGCTATTCAACTTATACTCTGAAAAACTCTTTGACAAAGGAAAGACTGAAGGAATAATAGCTAACGGGATTGTAATAGACAGTGTGTCCTATGAGGTTTTGGCCTGTTTATATTTTGAAAGTATCTGAACTGCGATATTGAAGTTTGACAATTATAAAGAGTGGGTAGTTATTCCCATTGTAAGTAAGAAATGACGTTGTTGAATACTATATAGGGGACACCTTATATATTTGTGCATTGTAAAGATCTCTTTAATTCAACAACACCTATTTGTCAGTGTTTTTGTTTCTATAGAAACGATAAATACATTTTTATAACGATTTATTTTTATTTGAGTGGCAAAGAAAACGTCACCCAAAATGTAATATTTTAACAATTTCATTTCTTACTTACGATGTGCATAGCTACCCACTGTTTACAATTGCCAGTTTTTAATAACGTAGTTCAGATAATATATAAACTGGCCCAAAACCTCATGGGACACACTGAATAATATACAGGGTGTTTTCTAATTGAATGTCAATATTTAAGGGAGCGATTTTTGGATTCATTTTATTAAGAAGAAAACTTCATAAACGTCTTAACTTTTGAGGTGCAGAGTGGTCAAGTTTTCAAAAATAAATCATTTACTATTAATATCTGTAACACCACTTTAGATATTTTAATGAAATTTAGCATATATGTACTATGTATCAAGCGACATTTTTAATGTATCACATTTTTTTACTTAAACCAATGGTGTTCGTACAGATTTTTACCTGCCTATTTTGGCAGACATTGATGTTCACGGCACTGATTTTTTCTTTCTCTTTTTTCTTTTCCCTGTGGTTTTTGCCTCCTTAATTTGTTTCACCTTTCTCTTTTCGTCTATTCTTTGCATGTGATTACACCAGCTGAGTTGTCGGATTCTATACATTTAATCAGCGTGATTATTTTGAGCTCTTCTCTTATTTGTGCACTTCTTATCTTATCTCTATGTGTTACGCCTCTTACTCTCCTCATAAATTTCATTTCAACTGCTTCCACTTTTATCTTCATCCTATTTGACATCACCCAAGATTTGGCCCCGTACATCAATATCGGTCTAAATATTGTTTTAAATATGCTCATTTTTGTTTCTATTGACATTTCCCTCTTTTTATAAAAGACTTGTTGATCATTTGAAATATTTTGTTTGCTTTCTCTGTTCTTTATGTTATTTCTACTTCTTGTTTCTCTTGTGCATCCTATTGTCACCCCAGATAGTTAAATTTCAATGTCATCTATTGTTAAATCTGTGTTGTTCCTTTCTTCGCCTATTACTAGTATTTTGTTTTACCCATGTTTATTTCCATTTCATGTTCTGTCAGTATCTTGTTCCATATGTTTAAGTTTCTCTGTAGTTTTCTTCACTCTCTGCTGTAAGTACTAAGTCGTCTGTATACACACATTCTGATATTAATACTTGCTGCAGTTTTATGTATCCTACAAACATTCTCTTTGATTCCAGCTGGCATTTTTTTTTATTATTTCATCCACAAAGACAGCATTGGGCTCATTACTCCCTCGTTGTCCTTTCTTCGTTGAAATGTGTTGGATCTATTGTTATTACTTATAACTACGTTTCTAATGTTTTTGAGATAAGCTTTTGATCCCTCTACACCTGTGTTCTTTAAGCTTTTCCATACTGCATTCCTTGGAATTTTGTCAAATGCCTTTTAGGGTCTATGAACTCTAAGAACGTTTTTTTATTATATTCGATTGCTTTTGCACTTATTTCTTTGATAGTGAATTTATGGTTTTGGTGCCTCTTCCTTTGCGAAAACCACTCTGCACTTCTTCTAGCGTCTGTTCTGTAAAACTTCTCAGTTTCAATTCCAATATTCGTTCCTAAGTTTTGAGTGCAATACATAGTAACTTTATGCCTCTATAGTTGTCCACACTGCTTGTTGTCCCCCTTTTTGTGTATAGGCACCATTTGACCTATTTCTTAGTTTTGCGGTATTTTTCACGCCAAGATTTGTTGTATATTTCCAATAACCTTTCATTCTTCACTCTATCATAATCATCTCTAGTGTGACTTTATCATAGCCCGGTGCTTTTCTATTTACCATCTTTTTTTGTTGCTTTTTCCATCTCTTCTCTAGTTATCTTGTCTTCATGTTCATTTCTCTCAGTTTTTTTCGTCTTGTGTATTTGTTTTGTCTTTTTCCGGTTTTCTTTTACTAGTTCTTCAAAGAATTCCTTCTGTTTGTTCATCGTTTTCTTGCTGGTTTTTGTTAATTCGTTTTCTATCTTTCTTCCGAATTATTCTCATGCTTTCTCTTTTGCTTCTGTTACTATATACTTCACTTTTGTTCTCTGGTCTTTGTAATAATAATATTTATTTTCTGTTTTATCTGCCAGGTATTCTCTCCATACTTCATATTTTGTTTGTAACTGTGTTTTCTTTCTTCGGTTTACCAGCTCGTTTTTTTTTGTACTGTTCCTTTCTTTGTTTACTAATCACCCATGTTTGTGTATTAATCTATCGACTATTTGTTATATTGCCGTGCTACCTCTTTGTCCACGCAGTCTGAACGTTGTTTCACTTTTTGTTTTCGGTTTGCTCCTGTTCGTTCTTTTATGTTTCCAGTCCTCGCGTTTTTAATTTTTGCTTCAAGCAACAAACTGTTCGCTATACATTTCCGCTCGTTTAACTCTCAGGTCTCTAATAAACTTCTTATTTTGCTTTTCTACTAACACGTAATCTATTATAGATTTTTCAGTCTCTGGTTTTGGCTTGGTGTATTTGTGTATGTCTTTGTATCCAAAAAATGTATTTGTCACTATTAGATTGTATACTGTGCAGAATTTGTCTTTTCTATTTTGGTTTCGTCGTTGTTGGGTCCATACACTCCTATTACCGTTATTTTATCATCTTTACCACGCCTAATGTCTATTGCGAGTATTCTTTTAGACCAGCCCTTCCACTTATCTATTTTATTTGTAAGTTCCATTTTGATCAAGCATCCTATTCCTGCTGCTGCTCTAACTTGTTCTGGTACTCCTCTGTATATTATTACATTCCTGTCTTGTAGTTCCGTGTCTCCTTTTTTAGTTTCTGGTAAGAGTAGTATGTATTTCTGTCCGTTTAAATTCATCGTTTATCTTTTTGTTTTTTGCCCTTTATACTTCTTGTATTCCATGTACCTATTTTCCATAGTTTATCCACGTTTGTAGGTGTCTTTTTGTCCTTGTTCGTTATGTTTTAAATCTAGTTCATTTCCGTCATGGTTATTCTCAGACTTATCTTCTCTTAGTAGTTTTTTCGTGTAGTGCGTTTTATTTTCCTCAACCGTTCATCAATACTTTCCGTTCAGGTGATCTATCCTCTACTGTCCTTTTTTATTAGGCCTCATTTTCTAGTATTTGCCCTTTTTAACGTCTTTAGTCCTTATAAGCTATCCCATCGACTATTAATTTGTTCTATTTTATGAAAGCCTTATGTCCTTTATTGCGTGCTTTTTTCATGTGTGGTAGCAACGTTTTCCTATCTTCTTGCTCTTCTTTACTATAATACTCGTCTATTCATACGTAGCTTTGAGTTTTTTCTCATTTTGTATCATTGCGTATTTAATCGGTTTTTTGTTTAGCTTCACGATTATAGGTCTTGTCTTGGCGTTTGCAAATTTCCTCATTTTTTGTATTTGTTCGATGTCCTCTGTCATATTTACATTCACATCTATTTTCTGCATTATTATACCTATTTTTCTCTTTGGTTTCTTCATCGTTCTCTGTCTCTTCATCTTTTACTCTTTCTAATGTGTCTATCCTCGCATCTTGTTTTGCTACAATTTTCTTTAGTGCTTAATTTTCACTTTTAACTTGTTTCAGCTCCGACATTATCGTACCAAGTTTCTTATTCCCTCTACACTATCGTTCATTTTGTTGTGTTTTTATTCTCGGTATGTACGATTATGCTACTTGTTATACAGTTCTTCGAACGATGTGATGGATATCCGTCTGGGCGATCGTATCTTACTATTAGGGTCACTCACTTTTATCGATTATTTATAGGTTATTATTTAAATTGGATATTATCTGCTCTAACCTGATAATTTCGGTCTGGA
Organism: Abscondita cerata; assembly: GCA_030710515.1. Classification (NCBI taxonomy): domain Eukaryota; kingdom Metazoa; phylum Arthropoda; class Insecta; order Coleoptera; family Lampyridae; genus Abscondita; species Abscondita cerata. Next base: position 58,769 of record JALBCR010003789.1, on the reverse strand, counting down.
TTTTTATTATCACCCTTCTCCTGTTGTCTTCTTACCCTTTGGTTCGGTTTTAGTGCTTTATTATTCTCTCGAAAGGACTCAATTTGGATTTATTTTCGGAGCAAATTTTCACCACTTACTGCGTAAACAGCTGAGTTTTCATCATCATTTAATCTAATTACTTTTATGTTTTTAAATATTCTTATATTTCCTATAGTTTTTTGTTCTTTTGTTAAAAAGTTATTTCTAACATTTAAATTGGAGCACCAGCTTCCAGTTAATGTTATCATTGTAGATTTATCGAATTATGTCGAGACGGGTATAACGCCCAAATACTTGAACTAATGTAGGCTCTACTTCAGCTCTGTAAGTAGAGTACACATATATTGTTTACCCTACCATAATTAAATCAGATACAATAATCGGCCAAAAATCATTTTGCATTGATGAAAATAAGACAATATTTTTGTCTTGATCTCTACTAGTTTACACTATGGTATTGATTACAATTCAATACATACTATATACAAGTTTAAATTTCAAATAAAAAAGTAAACCAGAGCGTTACTTTATATACCTAATAATATTTATATCCCTACGCTTTAACTGTTTATATTTTGCAAAGTTGAAAATAATTTTATAACCGAGGATAATATACACCTACAGATTCGATAAAATAATTTAAAAGGAATTTAGAGGAATCCTTGGTACTCAAGTAGTGCTCAAATACAGTGTTAGAATTTCCTTAAATTAAATATACTGCGATCGGAGTTTTGTAAACGTCTATTAAGCTAGCAGTACCAACTGTGCCGAATCAGTTCAAACCTATTACATTATTTAGTACTAAGAAAAATGCCAACAGTTAACTGTAACGGCATGTGTGTGTTAAGTGCAAAGCGCTAGCTAAGCGATAGCTTTAATGCTTGTAGCACACGTTGCCGATAAAGCCAAGATAACTTAGTACAGAAATACACGCAACAAAGAACACCTGATGCAGCATTTCGCTTTATTGTGAGCTCATCAGGGGTGTATACTTAAGTGCGTGTACAAGACGGAGGTTGGTCTTTTAAGCTTCTGGAGCAATGAACATAGTGTAAAATGTGTGTCTTGCGACATCTCGTGTAAACATTGACACGTATGAATAGTATAATAATAATAATAGTATAATGCCGTTACAGTTAACTGTTGCCATTTTTTGTAGTTTATACTATTCATACGTGTCAATGTTTACACGAGATGTCGCAAGACACACATTTTACTTATGTTCATTGCTCCACGAGAGCTTAAAGATCATGCCTGCCGTCTTGTACAGTCGTATACCGCACTTAAGTATACACCCTCTGATGAGCTCACAATAAGAGCGAAATGCTGCACATCAGGTATTCTTTGTTGCGTGTGTTACTTTGTACAAAATTATCTTGGCAACATTTGTTACAAGCATTATAGCTATCGCTTAGATAGCGCTTGCACCTAACACACACATGCCGTTACAGTTAACTGTTGGCATTTTTCTTAGTTTATACTATTCATACGTGTCAACCTTTACACGAGATGTTATAAGACACACATTTTAATTATTTAGTACCTATTTTGTACTAATTTGTACCACAAATCAAAATTTTGTACTACGTGCCGTAATAGCAAAAAAAAAAATTTTTTAAATGTAGAAATTAAAAGGACTGAATTTGTACTAATTTGTACCATCAAAAGAAATGTATATGTTTCACCAAATTTTTTGAAACAACTCCCTAATTGAATATGTTACCATCAAGAATAAAGTACCCATTTTTACCAGCAGAAACAGTCGACATATCTACATTCGCATATTAATTTAGGTTATTCAGATATTCTCTAACATATTTTGTACCTCATGTCCTTCTTTGAAAAACCACTGTAATGTAACCCAGGTACTTGCAAAAGCAAGATCTAAATAGCCCGCCAGAACATAAAGTGCACTTGGCCAGTTGCAAGTGAAAGGTTCCTACGACATTTAATTTAGAACATAACACTTCCTGCTAGTTTATCCGATGATCATGTTGTAACGTTGTAGTATACACACAAATTAAATAAAACGCAAACATGGGGATTAATGAATTTATTAGAATGGTATTAAAAATAAATTTGGAAAGAATATGTAAGTCGAAGCAAAAAAAAACAGGGGGGCACCTTTTTTGCCTAAACAACCCGAGGAAAGAGAGGTTAGAAAACATTGGGTTAAGTCCGACATAACACAAACAAAAAAATCATACTAGTAAGGGTCCTACACAAAGACAAAAAACAGCTATTCTAAACACGTGGTCAAACTATGCATACATGCATTATAATCTGTACATGATTTACTACACAAAAACAAAAGCAAAGGAAAAAAAATTATTACTAATCTTACATCACTAAGAGATCACCCCACAATTTAATACCTTTGTTTAAAAATGGTTTAATACACACCTAGAATTTGTCACAAAAAAACGTTGTTAGCGTCATTAAAACGGAAACAAGATGCCGCGTTCCGCAATCAACTCCTAACCATCCCTTCCCATTCTAGTGCTTTCCTCTAAACCGTGCGCGCGAATTACAAACTAATGACATATACAGAAACAAAAGAAACTACCGCGTAAAATTTAAATTCAAATTGAGCCATTTCAACACTCCGCATACTATAGACACAAGAGTGAAGTACACGTGTTCACAAACAAAGTCAATTCGTACCAGTACATTTGCATCTCTGTATTTTGAACCTTTCAAATATTTAATAACAAATATTGTATTGTACCTAGTGCCCTTCTTTGAAAAATCACCCCTGCTCACTATATGGCATAAGAGTAAAGTTCACGTTTCCACAAGCAGAATCAATCCGCATTGGTACATTTCTAACTCTTTAGTTTGTACTTTTCAAATATTTAATAACAGTTTTTCTACCTAGTGGCCTTCTTTAAAAACCATTTCTGCTTACTACACGGCATAAGAGTAAAGTTTACGTTTCCATAAGCAGAATCAATCCCTACTGGTACATTAGCATTTTCTCAATTTCTATCGTTCAAATGCGTAATAACAGAATTTGTACTCGTGTTCTTTGTTACGGTTTATTTGTAAACCAACTAAAATAAATATATAACAGTACTAGAAGGCCTGGCCCGCAGCTCTTCTTAGTCGAAAGTGGTCGTGGGTTGATTGAGAATCGTTTGAAATGAAGACACCTAGGATTACGTATAAGAAATATCTAGAGCCACTAGGAACTCGTAGAAACAGAAACAAACCGTACGTGAATAGAAATATGTATATTGTTATAGCGACTAGAGTTCAATTAACACACAAAGAAACACATAGACAAAACAATAGATAATATAATTTAGAATGAATAGCACAATATAGTTATCAAATAATAATAATTCACGAGAGCGTGTTAAAACACAAATATAAATTGGAGGCACAAACGCCCCAAATAGGTTAGCGTATTTGACAGTCGTAACACCGAGTATTTCTGCAAGTGATTCCCGTGACAATTATTGTTCAAAAGGTATTTAACAACGATTACGGCGAGTACTGGATCTTGGCCGATTATTTAAATAGGTTCAAAGCGCACAAAATTAATTAACTTGAAAGATCTTTCCAGCTTACAAACGTATTTTTACCTATAGCGCCAAAAAAAGGTACGTTGTTAAACTCACGACCACGGTACGTATATATATAGGACGCGACAAAATTTATGAATAACATGAATAAAAAAATTAACTTAGTTCGTGTAACTAGGAAGTCTTCAGTGTTCGACAGTTAATCGGCAGAGATAACAGTTCCCGTATCCAAATTTAATATTTGATTATCCAACGAAGAAAAAGGAAAAGCCAAAATGGACTCCGTTGATAACAGTTGCTGGGCTGCACAAAGGATTAGATAAACGGCTTATCTTGAGTGGTGACCTCGAACCGACGAAGGCTTCAAGGTAGGTTGAAATTCCAACGGTGGTGTGATATCAGATCCACTTCGATATTTTATAATTTTCGGATTATTATTCTTACCAGCATAAACATAATTCACTTACCATTGAACGGAGTACGTCTGCAATGACCAGCAGAATAAGCCAAATGGGAAAACCTACAAAAGAAAGACCCAAGACAAAAAAAGGTGCCTGCATTTAATAGGTCCCGTAAGAACTAATATTTTAATAAAACAAAGGAAAGTAAAAAAGGTACTTACACCGGAACCGTAGGCGAAGACTTCCTAATTAGAATGGGATGATTTTACTTCAATCGATATTACAAAGCACATGTCTAATTGTTCAATTTTTAGACAGCATTTTCATGTGCACCTTTTCGCAACGGACAACAAATCGGAAATGCGGAAATAAAGTGGAACTTTTCCGAGACAATGAGGATAAATCATCGGAACCGGCAACTCAAACAACTAAAATCCCAGAAGACTGTTCAATATAAAGATGCATATTCAACCGCATTAGTGTAAACACGGCTGCCTATACTGTAGAGAGAAATTGGTCTATAAATCAATTATTTGCGAAATAATCCCGTCACACCTTCTTTGAAAAACCACCCCCGCATACTATAGGCATATAGCAGAATCAATCCGTAGGTACCGGTACATTTGCATTTTTGTATTTTGTACCTTTCAAATATTTACCCAATGTACCAATACAGATTGATTCTGCTTGTGAAAAGTGAACTTTACTCTTATGCCGTATAGTGGGCAGGGGTGGTTTTAAAGGGCACTAATCGCACAAAATCTGTTATTTAATATTTGAAAGGTACAATTAAAGAGATGCGAATGTACCAATGCGGATTGATTCTGCTTTTGGAAACGTTACTCTTTACTCTTAACCGTAGAGTAAGCAGGGGTAGTTTTTCAAAGAAGGGTACTAGGTACAAAATCTGTTAATAAATATTTGAAAGGTACAAATTAAAGAGAAGCAAAAGTACCGGTACGGATTGATTCTGCTTGTGGAAACGTGTACTTTACTCTTGTGCCTATAGTATGCGGGGGTAGTTTTTCAAAGAAGGGCATGAGGTACAAAATCTGTTAGTGAATATCTGAAGAACTTAAATTAATATGAAAATGTAGAGATATCGAGTGCTTCTGCTGGTAAAAATGGGTTCTTTACTCTTAATAATGACATATTCAATTAGGGGTTGTTTCAAAGAGTTTGGTTAAACATATAAATTTTTTTTTGATGGTACAAATTTAGTTTTTTAGTTTTTATTTTTTTATATTTTTTTCTTTTTTTTAACATGGTCCTGCTAGCTTAATATTAAGCTAACATAAGGCAATTTTGAATGAGTACGCTGAAATGAAGAAGGTTTATAAATTTTGGATATATTACATCAACGTTGCCGTTTTTTTGAATTGGTTCTACGCCATCCAAAATTATATTTTTTCATAATTTTTTTGATATACAGGTTGCCCCATAGCTCTGGTATCGAACGATTGCGCATATGGTAGACGATGGAATTTTCAAAATTTTGTGAAAGTTGTACCATAAAAGAATACATATTCTGAAAATATTATTGACTATTGACTATTGACTATTCCAGAAATGTGTGACTGTATTAATTTACATTTTTGTATGGAACACCCTGTATTGTATTACAAACATGAATTCTCACGTTTAAGAGCTTTTAAAAATATATGGTCTTACTAGGTTATACAGGGTATTTTGTAAGATTGGATCAATAGTTTACAAAAATTATCCCTAATCTGTCATTCCGCTATTCACTAAATTTAGTAATTTGTAAAGTTTTCTTTATTTGGGTAATATTGTGGGGTTTATAGGTTTAAAAAAAAAAAAAAAAAAAAAAAAAAAAAAAAAAAAAAAAAAAAAAAAAAAAAAAAAAAAAAAAAAAAAAAAAAAAAAAAAAAAAAAAAAAAAAAAAAAAAAAAAAAAAAAAAAAAAAAAAAAAAAAAAAAAAAAAAAAAAAACAAAAAAAAAACCAAAAAAACCAAAAAACAAAAAAAAAAAAAAAAAAAAAACTAAAAAAAAAAAAAAAAAACAAAAAACAAACCAACCACACAAAAAAAAAAAAAAAAACCCCCCACCCCTCCCCCACCCCCCCCCCCCCCCCCCCCCCAAAAACCCCCCCCCCACCAACACACCCCCCCCCCCCAACCCCCCCCCCCCCCCCCCCCCCCCCCCCCCCCCCCCCCCCCCTCCCCCCAAACCCCCCCCCCCCCCCCCCCCCCCCCCCCCCCCCCCCCCCCCCCCCCCCCCCCCCCCCCCCCCCACCCAACCCCCCCCCCCCCCACACCGGTGACCCAATAAGACTGTTCCTCGGCCATATCTCGGGAACCGTTCGTCGTATGACTTTGGTGTAAAAAATATTAGGTAAATCGGCCATGAAGAATCGCAGGAAAATATTTTCAAGTTTTAAAATGACCACCAGAGGGCGTAACTGCCATCTTAAATTTTTAAATTGCATTTTCTATAAATTTCGCATAATAAACAAAAAATTTTTCACATTTGTAAAGAGAACCAGTTTATCTATCATTTTCGTAAAAACAAAAGTTCAGTTATTTCAAAACAAAGATGGCGGGGGTGTTCAATTGTTTTTGCAATAACCTGCTTTAACTTCTTAACGGTTTGACCGATTTTAACAAATTTGGTATCGTTGAAAAGAGCATTCCTTAAGCAATAAGAATCAACCAAAATATAGTTAATTTAGTTGAATCCTTCTCCGCCAGGGGGCTAGTTTTGACACCATGACCCAAATTAAAAAAAATCAAAAATCAAATGGAATGATATGACTTTTCTTTATGATAAAGTAGCCAAATAACATCCAAATAGGCCAGTGAAAACCATTTTTCAAAATCTCGTTCCTAACCTCAAATATTGGGAAAATGAGAATAATGGATGTTTGAAGATCGAGGACCGCGCGGTAAATTTTCTAAAACTATTAAAAATTTAGCACAAAATGAATAAGATGTTAAAGAGACAATTGTGAGTCTAAATAGAATTCATTTAGGTATTATTTAAAAAATATATATCATCAGAACATTCATGTTGCTCCAAAGGGACTAAACGCATTTTGAACTTATTGTCACTTTAATATTACTCTCGTAATTCTAACCTTTAATTTAAAAAGTAAGCCTAAAAACCTAAATAGGTATACTATATCCGAATTCGAATATGTTAGACCATATATTTTGGAACCATTTACAAAGATTCTTTGTAAAATTTGATGCCCCAAATCTAGTACTTTGCGTAAAGTTTTAAGCTGTTTTTTTGCAATATGGTGTGTGGTCTTGGAAAAAGAAAGATAGGTAGGTAGTTCAGTTCATCTTTGCCAAAAAATATAATATATTTGAAAATTAAAAAGTATAAGGTATAACTTTTTAATCGCAATAATGAAAAACAAGGTAAGTCTTGGCTTGGTTTTAAAGTAAAGTAAAAGCACCCTACACTTTAGGCCTTGGAAAATTAAACAAATGGAACACGATGCATTATAAAATGACAGTCGTAATTTTGTAAATTATTTTGTTGTGTTTACATTCAGAAAGTGCAGTTTTTTGAATTTGTAATCTTTTTTAAAATGCCGATTTCTAACCAAGAAGCATTTAATATGCTGGCGATCTATTTTGAATGTTTTCAAAATGGGATTATCGCTGCTCGCACCTTCTATTTGCGCTATCCGAATCGACCGCGATACCATCGCCGCGTGTTTGTGCGTTTAGCCCAGCGCCTGTTAACAACGGGTAGCATCCGTAGACCTGTCATGAATCGGAGAAATAGGCAAAATAACGAACAAAATGTTATTAATATCCTGGCATCTATAGAAATCAATCCCCAAATTAGTACTAGAGAAATTTCTCGAGACTTGGGTATTCCTCAAAGTACGGTTCATCGCATTATTCAAACCCAGAGGTATGTAAGAGGTATACCTCTTTTTATAAAGTTTAATCTATTTTACACTCAAATTATAAACCCCATGTTTTTTTACATTTTTTGCTATTTTAGGCTACACCCCTACCATATCAACTTACACCAAGGCCTTACTCCTCCGGATTTCGACCGAAGGATAGATTTTGCCACTGGCTATTAAACATGGTAGCAGAAAATCCTCAATTTCTGTCAAATGTGTTGTGGACTGACGAAGCCACTTTCGGTAGTAATGGGCAATTGAACTTACATAATGCGCACTTTGGGCCCGAAATAATCCGCGCTGGTTTGGAGAAGTCCAGCATCAAGGGAGATATAGTGTAAATGTTTGGTGTGGGATAATTGGAGGGCGGGTTGTTGGTCCGTTTATTTTGGACGGAGCATTAAATGGTCGAACATACCTACATTTCTTAGAAAATGTTCTTCCAATTTTAATGGATGATATTCCGCTGGACGTCCGCCAAAATATGTTTTTCCAGCATGATGGTTGTCCCGCCCATTATGCCCTTGCTGTTCGCCAGTATTTAGATGCCACCTTCCTGACCGTTGGATCGGAAGAGGAAGCCTGTTCCCTTGGCCTCCAAGGCAAGTTTTTGTAATGTTATTCGCCGTAAAATTGCTTCAGTATTTAACACAAGAATCTTTGGATGTTGCATTTTGGAATGATTCTGTTTATAATTGCGCACATATTAAAACTTATTAAATATTTCAAGGTCTCCCGATTTAACCTGCCTTGATTTTTATCTCTGGGGAAGAATTAAGGATATAGTCTTAGCAACAAGGCCAATTTTCCGCGAGGATATGATTGCAAGAATCAGGAATGCCATCTTGAACATCCCAAGAGCTGAAATTGAGAATGCTGTTCTTTCAACACATCAGCGTCTTCAGATGTGCATCCAAAATAACGGAGGCCATTTTGAACACCTGGGTCGCCATTAGATCCCTTTTTTTTCCTTTTATGGGTTTTATTAAAAACGGTTCTTTTAAATAATTAGGAAAAATAATTTTATAAAAAGAATTCGTAAAGTAATTATACCTACTAAAATCTTTGTAAATGGTTCTAGATGGTCTAACATATTCGAATTCGATATAGTATACCTATTTATAGTTTTTAGGCTTACTTTTTAAATTAAAGGTTAGAATTACGAGAGTAATATTAAAGTGACAATAAGTCAAAAATGTTTAGTCCCTTTGGAGCAACATGAATGTTCTGATGATATATATTTTTTAAATAATACCTAAATAAATTCTATTTAGACTCACTATTGTCTCTTTAACATCTTATTCATTTTGTGCTAAATTTTTAATAGTTTTAGAAAATTTACCGCGCGGTCCTCGATCTTCAAACATCCATTATTCTCATTTTCCCAATATTTGAGGTTAGGAACGAGATTTTGAAAATTGGTTTTACTGGCCTATTTGGATGTTATTTGGCTACTTTATCATAAAGAAAATTCATATCATTCCATTTGATTTTTTTGATTTTTTTAAATTTGGGTCATGGTGTCAAAACTAGCTCCCTGGCGGAGAAGGATTCAACTAAATTAACTTATTTTTGCTGATTTTATTGCTTAAGGAATGCTCTTTCAACGATACCAAATTGTTAAAATCGGTCAAACCGTTAAGAAGTTAAAGCAGGTTATTGCAAAAACAATTGAACACCTCCCCGCCATTTTTGTTTTTGAAATATCTGAACTTTTGTTTTTACGAAAATGATCGATAAACTGGTTCTCTTTACAAATGTGAAAAAAATTTGAAATATTTTTTTGCGATTCTTCATGGCCGATTTATCTAATATTTTTACACCAAAGTCATACGACGAACGGTTCCCGAGATATGACCGAGGAACAGTCTTATTGGGTCACCCGGTACATATGTACAACGAGAAATTTCAGGAGGATTGTAAAGTAATCAGTCAGAGCTTATGTTGAAAGTAGAAAACTATAAAGTTCTACGTAAAATAATTAATTCCATAACAGAATTCCGTTATTATCAAGAATGTTTTAAATTAGTATCATTGTTAAAATTAAAAAAATAATAATTTTAACGTAAAAAAAACAATGAATGATGCAAGTAAACCTTCGTGTTAAGAAGTAAATTAATTGAAGTGTAATGTGGTACTTATACCTCATCAATTAAACAAGAAACCCACGATACAACGCAAAGGTCAGTTACAAAGCTGTTTTAATTTTATTTGCCTGTTTTAAAAATTGTAAACACAAAAAATTATTAAGAATTAGGTTTTGTTAATTTAGATGGTACCAATTGAAAAAGTTAGGGATTTAAACATAAAGGTGTATGCATATTATAGGCGCTGCACTGTTTTATTAATTATTTGAATGTTATTAGAAAATAAATCTAATTTTTCTTATTTATTAGTTTATTTTACTTTTGGTTTTGTGTATACATGAGGAAATTCCAAACAAGTAGTAAAATTGTAATTGTCATTTTACAAAATTAAAGGATTACGGATTGCAGATGTTAGTCATCCAGTACGTCATTTTTGTATCAATTCTAATTTTTCTACTTATAAAGTTTCTATTAAGAAAAAGAATTGTATTGCATGCACACATTCAAAATTGAATTACACTAAATTTTTATGCGTATGAATACAATAAAATTTTTTTTGTAGATATCCTGAGATAAAGTTTTATTTTTACACAAATTAAAACATTAAATTTAATTATTTTTTATAAAGCAATGGGACAAAATGGGAAGCAAAGAGGGCAATACTCAACAATGAAGCAAAACATTTTTTTAATATTTTATATTCAAATTTATCAACAACCAAATGAAACTGAAAATCTTCTAATCTTCAATACACAAAGTACATATATGAATAGCTTTGTCATCTTCATCATCACCTCCTGAACAAGAGCAGGTGCCCGTCGATTGCACTTAACGCATTTGATCCATCCCTCTGATGACTGAGACTACAGATAATCACAGTAAAAGCATGAAGAGTCTTCACCATGTTCATCGTCTAAGGACGTATTTGAGGAAACATTTTCTTTTAAAAAGCTTTTCCATTTATCTTCTGTTTTACTGTTTTTTTTTTTTTTTTTTTTTTTTTAAAATTTTCCTTTCTCTTCGCTTGACAGCGCTTTTGGTTAGTTCTATTTTCCTTCGGCAGCGGCATTATTTGTTCAGGCATCCTGTAACAAATGCTGACATACATGGGCTATCCGGCATTGAACACCCAGCTTTGCAAGTCTTTTTGACCAAACTGTTGAAGTGGGTTGTGTGTTGATAAATTTGTTGAGGTCTCTGTTGGTGCATGGTCTTGATTCTTTCATTGATCCAAGCTTGAAGATGATTTGTGAAGAACATTGAAGAGTAATTTACTGGTACCAAATCAGTGGCACTGGACAACTTCTGAATTTTCTGGTTGTCAGTAGGTTGTGGCAAAATCCGCATCGGTGAATATATTTTTTGTCAAGAGGCCAGATTCCTGTCGGTCTGAAGGAGTTTATAGCTGTTGTCATGGTACATGAAGATACAAAAGCTTTTCCAATTAGTCTAGCAGTCTGATATTGTCCTTACCACCCTACTTAGGTGGTTTCGTAGCCAATTTTTTTCGTTAGCTGTTAACTGGCTTCAAAACCCATTGTCTAGTGGCTGGAGACGATGCGTGCAGTGAGGGGAAAAACACAATAAGATCACTCCATTTCTCGGTCCATATCGATCACCTCAATAGATTTCACATGAGTAGCTTGTTCATGAAGTAATAAAGGTACTGGATCGTCTTTGTTGGCATGCGACCATTCTATGAACCTCTTAAGCCAAAGAACAAACAGGTGGCTTTTGAATCCAGTCTGATTCATGGCATTCTCCCCCATGGCCAGCTGGTGTTTCATTAAGCTGTTCTGGGCTTCATTCTCTTCGCGGGAAAATAAACATTGGCTACATGTCTGGGCTGACAATTCATTCTAACTTAACCTAAGATGACATGCCTCTTTGTGCCTTAGCATGTCATCTACATCGCAATCCCAGAGCCGCGTGGATAATTGGGTTGGGGTGGGCCGCAATGACGTCGTGAAGCGCAATTGAAGATTTGCGTGCGAAGTCTGCTATCTTGGGAATTTGAAGTTCGTAATGATCGTTGCGGAAAACCAGGAGACTTCTGTGCTAATGCGGAGAATCTTGCTTTGATGAATTTGCAGTTTTCTGTATTATACGTAACCTAAATGATAAGGCTGAACAGTGCAAGTATTTTTTTACTTAAATTGAAATAGTAGGTACATTAAAAATCTATGTTGAAGGCTTTAACATTATATACTAAGCTCATTACTGAATGTAAGGCATGTAATAACAGTTTTGGTAAATTTTTCAAATATTGTTTTTTAACTCAAGGTCACAAATATTCATTTCGTTTTCTCTCTAGGTCTAATTTTGAAATAATCATTTCTACAAATTAGAGCTGATATACATTGTTACGTATGATACAAGTGTATGACTTTTTTATTTTGAAACTATATAAATTCTAAAATATAAATAAATAAGCTGGGTACGATTGATGGCATTCGAGGCCAATATTACTCGAGTAATTGGTCAAATACCACTGAAATACTTAGAACGCGTCATTGAAAATTGAACTTCAGAATGGACCATGCTAACTGTAGTTACGGCCAACATTTGAAAGCAATTATCTTTAAGAAATAATTGCAAAGAATGGTTATTTTGCATGGATAATGAACATTAAAAAATAAAATTGTATTTATTCATTTTTTTTTTTTTAAATACTTTTAAATGAATCAATCTAATACATTACGTTTCAAGGCCAATTCTACATGTGATTTGTTACGAATTGTTGGAGCGTAACGGAGTTATCATTTCATTGTGATTTTTTAATGAAAAAACTAGCTATCACGGGATCTATTGAACTCTTTTACTAGTGTCAACTTCGTATATATTTTGTTTATCTGATAAGTTTTTTTTGTTTTTATGGATGCTATAAATCTTGTTAATTTTTTTTTTGTAACGACCTTTTAATTCATTTTAATTTTGTTTTTTATGGGTGTTGTGTCAACTTTTACAGATTTGTGACACTAATTTCTTAAGTTAAGTGAAATGAAAGGACAGGTTTTTAGGTGAACGAGAGCTGGAAGTTATTTAATGTCACAACCTTCTGTAACTTTGACGAATTTGTTGATTGTAATTGACGATTTTGCAACCATTTACTTTTGACCTTAATCATATTCACTAAGGCAAATCATCTCACGAACTTACCACTTTCTACTGAACTACGGAGCAATCCTTATTTATGTTACATTTGTAAATTCTTGAAAATTGTCAGTTATTTTTGCATTTAACAATTTGAGTAGTATAAATTTCATAAAAACTGATATTTAAAGTCCATTATGTGGAACCACGTTTCATTTGGAACTAATTAATTACTTATACATTTTAGTCCAGTCACTCTGGCACTTTTTTCAGGGGCTGTTAGTTGGCGTTCATGAGAGCTGTGTTTCGAATCAAGTTGCGCTACCCGACGAGGGCCATTTGTTGCTTTGCTAAGTAAACAAATGAAATTTTTTTTAAATTTACATTTTTTTAGAATGAATACGATTTCCACTTATTTTATTTTATTTGCTCATTACACTATTTAAATTGGTTTATTAGCTAGACATAATAACCTCAAAATATTAAAATATCAAGGTATTAGATTAGCTCATAAATTGAAAGATAATTGGTTAATATTTAATATTATATATCTACCGATTGAATGAAACTGTTAAGTGTTAGCTAAGTTGTTATTACTAGTGAACTGATACTGTGTTAGTTCGACAATTAGCTGAGCTATCTTAGCTAGCTAAGCTGAGACTGTATCAGTTCGCTGATGGAAATGATCGATAGCTATGATTACCGAAATCCTTATCCCAATTATAGTTTTTTCCGACTAAAATTTTTTTATCAAAAATGTAAAAAACTGCCCGAATTAACAGTAAAAAGAATATTTATTTGGTTGTTTGTTTTAGCTTTTCATGATAGATAATTGCGCGTGACGACTGGCGAATATACACGACTTTGGCAACGAATCGGTCAAATTTCAATGGAATTAGCAATATGTGCGGTGCATCCAATTCCAGGAAATAATCAATTCGTTTGGACAACAAAGCTGGTAAACAAAACGGTGGAATTGGAAAGAGAAATGTGTTCCGTACTGACGTGCCCTTTGTCTCTACCAATGTTTCTACGGCTCTATTTTTAATATGTCGTGTTATGCTTCTTCACTAGTAAACTATTTACGGACGCTTCGTCAAGAAGCATAGGCGCGCTAAATCGAATTAATTTTAATACCCGATTTGTTCTAAAAACGCTTATGACGATATGTCCTGGAACTGTATTGTTAGTGTGTTTATGGTTTCACTTTGATAATTGCTAGTTGACCTTGCGTCAGTGCGAAAGGTGGATGTCAAGAACTTTAATTTCAGTATGTTTAAATTTATATCCGCAGGTTTCACGACGAAGAACACGCTAATCTTCTAAACGCGATGTGGCTTATAGCTATAACTTTCTTAGTGTTGGATTTGGGGACATTGTGCCAAATACTTACTGTGGCCGAGGTATCGCAGTCAGTACGGGCATCATGGTATAGGGTGCACCTCCTTAAATCTTGGATGTATTACAGCCCAGGTTTGTTTTAGGTGCGGGTTGTACAGCACTTCTGGTAGCGGTTGTTTCTCGTAAATTAAGTTAACTAGAGCTGAAAAGTACGTTCATAACTTTATGATGGACACGCAACTGACAAAACGGGTAAGTTTACACGTAGAAAATTTACACAAGCATTAACTACCTACTACAAAATTTCAGCTTAAAAACGCTGCAGCAAATGTTTTGCGAGAAACTTGGTTGATATACAAACATACAAGGCTAGTGAAACGCGTTAATCCTGGTCGAGTACGAACTCATCAGAGAAAATTTTTGCTCGCCATTTACGCGTAATATCTTTACCTTAGTGTACGCTAAACTTGTTATAAATGTTGATTTTAGATTAAGGAAAGTGAAAATGGATCAACGAAAGTTGATGGATAACGCAAACACTATTACGGATATGGCAAAAGTAAGTATGGTTTTCGTAGATTATATTGTTTGCTGCAGTTTAAATATATATTTAATGGGAAACCTTTACCCATAAGGATGTTGGGTTAATACATTTTACCTTACATAACTTAATTCCTCATTAATTATAATTATAATTTAAAATAAAATTCACTTCATAATTTAACTTATCAGTTACCCCATATCCTGATTTAGCTACGAGGGCTGTTTGGAAATGATCTGGAGTTACTTGAAAACGAATTTCTCTTGGTTTTAACATTTGCTATCCAATACATGACGTCTGTCAACATTTTAAACAAAACAATCTATTAGTTTGGTTTTTACAGACGCCAGAAGCAAGCAACTTTTGTGTTTTCGATAAAATGGAAAAAGTTGAATATTGTTCGGTCATTAACTTCCTTCACAAAAAAGGGAAAACCAATATGCAGAAATCAAAGACGAGTTGGATGAAGTTTATGGCGAGTTTGCACCATCATTAGCAACAGTAAAATTTTGGAAAGCTGAATTTGTTCGTGGTCGTACGAGTGTCTTCGATGAACCATCCACCGGGAGGCCAATTGAGGTCACTACGCCAGAAATGATCAATAAAGTGCACGATAGGATTATGGCAGACCGTCGAATCAAGCTCCATGAGATAGCTGAGGCTTTAAACATTTCATGTGAACGTGTTTGGAACATCGTACACCAACATTTGGAAATGAAAAAGCTTTCTGCGCGATGGGTGCCGCGTTTACTGACAATCGATCAAAAGCGCCAACGTGTGATGACTTTGCAGAAGCTTTTGGAGCAGATCCAGCATGATCGGAAGGATTTTTTTCGCCGATTTGTTACCGTTGATGAAACCTGGGTGCATTACTACACACCGGAAACCAAAGAACAGTCAAAACAGTGGCGCAAGAGCGGCGAAGGGCCGCCGAAGAAGGCAAAGACCACTCGGTCGGCCGGTAAAGTGATGGCGACTGTTTTCTGGGATGCGAAAGGCATAATTCATATTGACTACTTGGAAAAAGAAAAACAATCACTGGCGCGTACTACGCAGCATTATTGGACCGTTTCGATGCCGAATTGCGCTAAAAACGCCCAGGTTTGGCACGTAAAAAAGTGCTCTTTCACCAAGACAACGCACCGGCGCACAAGTCGGCATTCGCCATGGCAAAATTACACGAATTGTGGGCTACGACCACCCACCGTATTCTCCAGATCTTGCAGCCAGCGACTTTTTCCTGTTTCCAAACTTAAAAATGACTTGGTGGACGCCGTTTGCATCAAACGATGAAGTCATCGCTGAAACTTTGCACTATTTTGAAGAGTTCGAGAAAACTTACTATTCGGATGGGATGAAAAAATTGGAAAATTGTCTTACAAGTGTATCGAGCTAAAAGGAGACTATGTTGAGAAATAAATCGTTTTAAACCCAAAAATGTGTTTTTCTTACTTAAAGGCCAGATCATTTCCAAACTGCCCTCGTATTAGTATAAACTTATTCCATTGCTTCTTATCGTTTGCTAATCTTTTTTGCTTCTGTTCATTATTTCCCTTTTTATTCAAGATTTTGTTTAAAGTCGTCTTTTTGTCTGCACCTACAATTTACACTCAAAGGTCAATATCGGCCAAAACGCTGATTTTAGTTTTCGTCCATACTTTCTTTTTTATTGATAAAATCGTGATTCATTTAATAATATAATTTATTGCTTTTTCTCGATTGTATCCTTTATGTCTACATCTTGTTTTCCTCTCCTATCTGTTATTATCTCTAAGTTCGTAAGTATGTATATTATATTTGCTTTTCTTCAATCTGTATGTTCGTTGCTTCATTTTCTTCTCCTATCGACAGTTTTGTTTTTTCGACGTTCATCTTTCTAAAGTGTCCTTCAAAATAGTATCACAAATTACAACATCTATAAATGCGCACGTTTTAATTTTTCTGTTGTACGTTTTTATTATTTGGTCTATATAAAAAGCAAAGGACTGATAGCTCCTCTCTACCTCAAACCGTCTAGTGTTGCAAATTCTTCGCATTTATACTTATTACGAATTATATAATTTTTGCCTTTTTTATAAATTTGGTATTACAATAATTTTCCATTTACGCCTTTTCTCGTCGAGACATTTCCATAACTCCATCCTCGGTACTTGATTTTGTTTTGAAAGCGAAAATATTTTTTCTTTTGTACATTAAGGTTTTCTTAATGATTTTCTTTACAGTGAGAATGTGATATTGCACACTCCTCTTCTAAAGCCACTTTGAATTTCAAGTAGTGTTTTTTTTCTGTTATTTTCCTTAATTATTTTGGTATTATGTTCTCATATATTTTTAATGTAACAATTAATGAAGTTATTTATTTTATAATTGTAGTAATATTTTCTTGACCTCTTTTTTCTAAATTCTTAATCATCTCTAATGTTATCTTATCATGCTCCGCCGATTTTGTATTTTTCATTCTCCTCACAGCTTCATTTAACTTTTTTCTGTTATACCGTTATTCTCATCATTTATCCTTGTTATCTCTTCTGTTTCTGGTTGTCCATTTGCATTATTTGTTATGTCTGTATTATCGTTAGTGTCTTCGCTGTTCAGAGTTGCTCAAAATACTATTTCCATCGCTTCATAATGTTTTCTTTTATCTGTTATTAACATTCCTTACTGTTATTGTTGTCTTTCCAGTTTTTTCGAAAACAAAAATTATTCTACAAACTCCTGCCACGATTTATCCTTAGGTTTTCTTACCATGTTCTTAACCATTTCTCCGTGTTATTTTTTTACTTTGCTTATTGGTTCACAAGCTTTCTTTTACCCCATCATAGTTTTTAAATCTTCCACATGTTTTCTGAACTTGCTTGTTCTGAATTTTTCTTTGTTATCTCCTCTTTCTATAATTTTCTTTGTAAGTATTCGCTATTTCTTCTTTTTTGTAGTTGTAGTTTGTAACATGTTATCGCTAATATATCTCAGCTCCTCTGTTTATTGTTATATCTTTAATTATTCTTCTATCAGTTCTTTCCAACAATATACTATAATCAATAGACTTTCCATTCTTAATATATCTTTTATATATATTTAATTTTGTACTTATTTCTAGACTCAGAACACAGTCTACGAAATAGTGTCTGATATGAGCACACGTCAGGATACATTAGAAGATCGTCTCGCTACGGTAGAAGATAAACTTGTGACCCTGCAAGAGCAATTGATTTGCTACCAGATTTAATTGCAACGAGAATACAAGCTCAGGAAAGTATTACCAGAATGGGGATTTTTACTAAAGCACTAACAGAAATATAATTAATTGTATTTTAATAGGCTGAAAAATGGAGCAAAGAAGAAATTTTCTACATCCTGAATCGGCGGTAGGCTTACAACAAGCAAGGAGTGTGCCACCTGCATGTCCATGGCCTGGACCATCTTTAATGCCTTTAGGTAAGCCAGCAAACATTCTACATCACAGAGCTGATTGCCCTACACCGGTGGTCTTAACACTTTATTTTTAATTAGATATTTACTTTTATTGTGTATTATAGATAATTAACTATATGCTATTATTTTTTAATATGTGATGTAACATTTTGTTAAACAATATACTTTACTCATTATGCCTAACCGTCGACAACAACGTTATGTATCATACACAATATAAGTACAAGTATTTAGAGCCTTAACTATGTGCAGTATTAGTTTTAATTTAGTAATTTTACAGATCACAAAGATAACTAGATATAGATACTAATAAGTTATTTAACAGAATCATCGACACTGGCAATACTGTTGTCGTACAAATTTTTACAAATGAAATAGCTAAATATGGTACGCCCGGAAATTCACACAACTTAGGTTGTGCGTTTTACCGATACGTGCAACCTATGTATGATTGCAGTATTGGGCACAAATTAAACTATCATTTAGTTACAATCAACGAATAGCAGCACCTATAAATATAGAGAATCATAAACTAGGAAATAATGTTTAGTTGTACTGAAAATTAGTGTAGGTTGAAACAAAATGAATTTGTTCTTTAATTATAGTGAGTAAATGACCCATCTTGTGATTATTAAATTATGAAGTAGAATTATGATTGTTACTTGACGGAAACAGCGTACACCTTTCTACAAATTCATCTGGGAATGAACGTAATACGTCATCACTCAACATTAATAATCTAATTACAGATCGAGGAGTATGAAAGTGTACGCTGTAACTGCCAAGAACTTTTTTTTTTAAATTGTAAATACTTTCTTACAAGGATATTTATATTAACCACGCATAGGTTAATGCGCAGTACTTCCACAACAAGACAACAATGTAAGTTTCCTTGTAATAATCATTAAAAGCGTTTAAGGAAATTTTAGTGGAAATACCGGTATGATAGTGTAATGGTGCACCTTATGCATTATATATTCAGAGGTCCAAATTGTTAAACTGTTAGTGTTTCTTTTCTGCAATTTCACAGTTTTATAAGCATATATTATAATATGAATTCATATATACCGTATATTTATGAAACTATACTTACGTACTTAGCCTGTTTATATTAATTAGCATTAAAATATTTTCAAAGGCATTACTATGTTACCCTACTCATGTTACCAACGAATAAACTACTAGTTTCTTACAAATTTTTATTTTACTATTACGCATGCTATACATTTAACGAAGAAATTCAACATGGATACCGTACATTTAGAATTTAATCTTCATTATGCTAAACTTGTAAACTACTTTAAGTGAAAATAATCATTATCCAAACATAGCATGTTTTGCAACTTCTACATTCTGCATACAAATTCTTTAATACTTTTATGCCTTTTCACTTAGTCTTTTTAATTATTTATCGAAACGAAAGTTTTACTTGTAAAAATGCAGATAAGCAATTCTATAAATATGTACCTAACAAGAATAAAACAAAAGAAGGTAACTATCATTACAATACTTGTGTATTAACACGACAAATGTGGGAATTGACAAATGCATACATGCAACAGGTGAACACTGTTTCACTCTAATCGATGCTGCATTTGGAGAAAACAAACAAACAATAACAATCGAAAAGTACATAAATGATTGGTTCGTATTTTCAATGGATAATAATAATAACAGAAAAATAATGCAGCAATTTTGAAAACTTAAAGAAACGTAAACAGTGTTTCTACCCATTGATTTACTTGCGTATAATCATGGTATTATGTTAAAAGAGACATTAAATTTTTGTTTCGTTTTGAATAAAAAAATCGGTGAATACACTAATATTAAGGTGTAGAATAAAGCAAATACATTCAGTGTTTGAATTTTTGGTTGTTTTCTTCTCTGTAATATACGCATTATTTTCTTTCTTTTTTTTTATTTTCTTTATGTGAAATAGTAGAGATGGTAGAACTGCATTTTCCCGCGTTCAACGATGTCATTTTCTAGTTGGTGGTTTTCGAATACTAATCAGTTGTCACATTAGTTTCTTCACAGCCTCCTAAGATTAACTGTACCAATAGAAAAAATGTCATTATGTTTTGGAATAATAAATAACTAATTTATTAGTCACTTTTAAAGCCATACTTTGTGCTATAGTTTTTTAAAGAGAATTTAATCGAAGAATCACTTTAGCCTAGAAATACTACATGATTCGTTAAAAAATAAAGTTGAGATCATTTCCGCCGAAAGGCCATTTGGTGCAAATTTTGGAAAATATTTATCTTGTATACTTGAAAACTTTTCTCTAACAAACTTTTTGTCTATCAGGTGATAATAAAAGAAAATGAACCAAGTATTTCTTTGATAATGGTATAAAATACAATACGTTTCAAAATCCAAATACCAAAACCACTCAACGTTGTCATAAAAAATGTTTTTTTATATTTAACCGATACAGAAATTCTGGACGAACTTGCTAAATCATTACCGGTCATTAAAGTAACGCGTCTACTGACAAAAAATAAGCAACCACTAACATCCCGCAGTGTCACCGTTGTATTACCACACTAGGAATTATTGTACACTGGCCCCCGCAATGTAGAAAAACCTGAAGAAACACTCAAATGTGCAAACTTAGGTGGTCCACATCCAGCTAGTTATCCCGGTTACCATCAACAAACTAATGCAAAGACGAGCGACAACTAACAATAGTGGTAACTATCCTCAACCACGATTCAGAACCGGTTAACCCAAACCGATGATAATCAACCATCTATCCCAGCGAAACTCCTCGACACAATCAAATCAATTATTAGCCTGTTAAACTCCTTCCTTCCGCAATAATACACTTCACTAACACAATCTTTCCTTTACTCTTTAATAGATCTTAAAGCCCTTAAAATAATAAAAAGTTATCAATCCTAATTGGAATGCAAACAGCCTCCCTAAACCAAAAAACAATTTTATATCTTTTCTTGCCAGGCACAACATTGACAGTGCTTGTATCACTGTGGAATGCTGCTGGTGGAGAAGTCGTGATTGGTCTCAAAAGAAAAATTTATCCACAATTCCATCCCCCACCTTTCCTCAACTTTCTTTCAAACTACTGGAATCAAGATCAAACTAAACGATCACCACCTACATAATAAGCTCTTATTGACAACCCAATAAGAAGTTAAAAGAAGATGAATCTAAAACCATTTTCAACACAACAGAACCTTATTACTTGAAGACCTAAACTCTAAAACCGACACTGGGGTTGTACAGCAAACAATCCATTAATGGCTTTGCAACCACCTACCTGGACATACTCGACAAAGATCTTCAAAAGAATTTTATCAAACAGATATTTTTATTTTTTTTAAATATGGGGCGTTGGCTCATAAAGCGGGCTCATGTGGTCTCATTCTCGAGCTAAACCCTGATCGTGGTAACACTATATAGCTTTTCTTCTCGGTCAAGGCCTCGTAAGATGTTCACGACTTTTTTTGTTATTTTATTTTTACCTTTTTATTTAAAATATTTATAGTATGACTATTATCATTATTTTACTTAATTACTGTTTTTTTTTTGCTTCCTATTAGATGATAAATTTTGTTAGTTCTTTTGATTATTTTATGATTGTTTGATTATTTTTTTTTATGTATTTTTGCTAGTTTTAATTTAATGTTTATTATATCCGAACCTAGAACTAGGATTGATTAAGTCTTTAAACCTTTACAGCCATACGTATTTAAGTGTTTGCGTCTAGCTTTTTTTTTTTTCTATTACCGGATTAAAAGACTTTGTCGTAGACGTTGCAACTGCGCTTTTATTTGCGTTACAGGTAATAAGATGGCCGCCGTTTGATAGAAATTATGTGAATATAACTAATTAATTAATTAATTAGCCCGATGTAATAATCACGTTTAGCAGCAATCGGACTTTGTTGTTTGTCAGTGTTTTGTGGTGAGTATTCAGTTTGTAACTGATCTTTCTAATTTTAGGTTTTGTTACTCTATGATGCGTCTTGTATTCCGGAAACCCATTAGGGGTATCTTCTAATCTAATTCTTATTGCCGATACTGATACTACTTTTTAGGTTGTTATTTGCATGCTTAGTTTATTGTTTCTGTCTATTTCTCATTATTTTATTATCTTTTTTAGTTTTAGGTCTTGTGGCTATCATATCGCCTTGTATTCCGGAGACCTATTATATCCTTTAATGCTTCTATTATTGCTGTTAGTGTTTATTAATTGTTATTTGCATGCTTAGTTTATTGTTTCTGACTATTATTTATTTGTTTCTATAGTGCTTTCTACGTCTGATAAGTAGGTGTATTGTTGGTTGCCTACGTAGCAGGCCTTTCCCAATATTTTTATTTATATAATGTTTTACATTTTATTAGGACACTTACAACATTCGATTAAAAGTGCTTGTAAATAAATGCTTATAATTGGACGATAACAACATGTGAATTAAAATCTTATATTTATATAATTTGGACAATACGACATATATTGTTAAATTGCGTGTATAATAAAATATATAGATGTAATTATATTAATAAAATTGTAGACATCAACAGCGTATAATTTAAAATTTGTTTACATGTATAATTTATCACATTGACCTGACTAGTAGAGTCTTTTCCGTGAGAATTTCTTCAACGGCTTTCCTCTCTATTCAAGGCTTTATGTTAGGGATGAGACGGTGTGTCCATTTGGCCGTGTCGCTTTCTTCCCAACTTTTCTGCCACCTCTCCATTGATCTAATACGTTCTTCTTTCTTATTGACATTTCTATTTTTAATGTTTGCTCATTCGTCGGCTAGAATTTCGATAGGTATGGTGTTACCCAATACCAGTACTACATCAGTCGTGTCTTTAATTTCCTCCTCGTTTACAGCTGGGACTATAACCTCCCATGCCAGTGTATTTAAATGCATTCTTCACATCCAGAGTGAAGGGCTCAAAGTTTCCGGGTTCTCCGAGTCCTTGTTGCTCTCTAGCTTTTGAAATCACCTAGTTTATGGCGTTTGTAGTCGATTTGCCTTTTTAAACCCGTATTGCCTAGCTGATAGCCCTCCCTTTGTTTGTATACTTTCTTCGAGTCTTTTTTTGATTATGTGCTCATATACTTTGGAAATAGTGTTCAGCAGACACATGGCCTGTATTCTATCAAGTTATCTCGCTTAGGTTTAGGTATGAGAAGGTAGAGAAGGAGTTTGTCTATACGAGTATGTTCATGATGTTGGTAAACAATTTCTCTCTGGTTTTAATCACAGCAATGATTACTTCTGCTGGTATCTCGTCTGATACCGGAGCTTTATTTTATTATATATATATACTGCCTCCACTAGTTCCTAAAATTGTTATTCTCCTAGCCTCTTACACGGGATTATGTTTGTTTTCTCTTACAGGCCTTCTCGGAAAAAGAGGTGATACTAGAGCTTTTGTGCTTTCTAAAGTCAATTTTGGGATCTTGGAGCGAGTCTTAGTCGTTTCATGACGATTTTGTACTCCAACCCCAGGTATGTGTATTGAGCTCATCAAGTACGCTTTTCCACGCTTCCCTCTTAGCGGTCATAATTGCGTGTCTATATTTTGCTTTCATTTCTGCAAAACATCTGCTCTGTGTACGTGGTTTCGCTTCTTCTATGCATTCTAGATATTATACTACGGTATTCTTTGCATTGCTTCTTTAGTTTATTCAACTCTTGATTCCACCAGCATATTTTCTTTGTGCTGTGTCTGTTGGTAGGTTTACGTCTGGGCATGCTGTTTCCCCACGCCATGTGCATCGCACTGCTTAGCTTGGGTATGTCACATCCAACGTCTAGTGATAGAATACTATTGAACTTACTTACTAATTTGTCTTTTTTATTTTATGTATATTCCACCTTTCTATCCATCGTTTTATATTGTGATAAGGTTTAATGTTGGTGTTGTTCATTAATGTACAAATCGGTGATCGCTTAGTGTTTCTTCCTCAGACACTTGCCATTTAATTATGTCTGGTGTTATATTCACTGTGACCATCGTCACATCTACATGTGAATGCTTGTTGTTGATGGCAAATGTTCGTTAATAATGGAAAGGTGATTTTCTGCCGCCCATTCAGCAACAATTCTCCTTTGCGATCTTCCTTAGCGGAGCTCCATTCTGGGGATTTTGTGTTGCGGTCTCCTCCTATTATTGTCATGTTGCTTTTCTTTAAGATCTCAGCTATTTTATATTGGTATTTTTCCAGTTCTTCCGAGCTACAGCTCTGGGGAATATATACGCTGCAGACCACCTTGTTTAATTAACATTTTAAATGTCCAACAAAAAAATGTATTTCCAATGCCGAAGAACAAAAACAAGTAAAATGTATAAATTTTTTAAATGGTAACAACATAAAACAAGTTAAATGTTATTAATGCTAAGATATAATAATCTTTTCCTTTTTACCTTCAGTTTAATTGATAAATAAAACGAAAACTTTTGTATTTATTTATTACAAATTGAAAATTAATTTCATACTGTTATACTTTACAGCAATTTGCAGAGGAGTCATAACTTTATTGTTTTGCGGCCCAGAAGTCGAATCCCAAGTAGGTAATCTTTTGATTAATCGAAGATCAGAATTGGGATGCAGCATTGCAGATACCAACAAAAGTGTGTCACGGTATGTATGCTTCTCTAATAAATAAATAAATTGCAATGAATTACAATTGAAAAATTCCATAATTTTTGCCACAATCATCTATATAATGAGCATATTTTGTGAATAAAATTAAAACCAATCTAGTTGATATCTAATTAATTCCTAAAATAAAATAGAGTTAAATTATAAATAAATACAATAATAAATACTTACAAAACAAGATATATAATATAAAATATAAATTTTATTGTAAATTTATGGAATACATTGTTTTTTATAATTTTTAAGTACAAAGCAGATACATTTGTTATATAGGTTATATGTTATACTAAATTTTTCTTACACAGGGGAAATCAGTTTAGAAAATATTATATAGAGTCTTCAACGAAAACTTGACCCTTCCATTGTTGTTGAAAATGGACCAGTTTAGTAGTGTCGTCACAAACCAACCGCGTAATTCAAAATTCTGTACTTTGCAAAATTGTGGACGAAAAAGTGAACCTTAAGTACATGAACTTAAGGCGTTATATTAAAATAGATCAATAAAAGGTGGTTGGTTTTTCAAAAATATTTATTTAAAGAAATTTTGATACATTATTCACTAGATTTAAAAATATATACTTACCATTTAAACCAATACTTACTACAGAATCACCTCCGCCGTTCAGCACTAAAGAGATAAAACAAGCGGGTAACACAGTCAAAGCTGGAAAGGCTCCGGGCTCGGATCAGATACCTTCTGAAATAATAAAAGCAGTGATTAAAAAATATCCTGAAATGTTTACTTACCTATTTAACAAATACCTGAAAAATGGAATTCCCGAAAGAGCAAAAGACGGCAAGATTAGTCCTACTAGAAAAGCCAAAAAAAAGAAGAAGACGAAACTAAATACAAACCGACATGCATGCTAAACGTGATAGGGAAAACACTAGAGACATTGGTAACAGAAAGACTAGAAGAAGAAATCGAAGAATGAAATATCCTAAATCAAAATCAGTACAGTTTTAGGAACGAACGTACTACAATCCATGCGGTAGAAGAAGTAGTAATACACGTTAGTGATATTAGAAACAGATGTGCGGGATTATTTTAGTAGACGTACGTAATGCTTTCAACATGGCATCCTAGAATAGAATAATATATAAATTAAAAAAGAAAGGAATTAGTACTTACCTCGTAAACCTAGTGCAGTCGTATCTAAGCGACAGAATAGTCGAACTAACAAAAAGTTCACATTAAAGTCGGAAGTGGGGTACCGCAGGATCTGTTCTGGGACCTACTCTCTGGAACATCTTGTATGATGATGTGATGGACCTAAACTTACCGGAAGGAGTTAAGATAATATGCTACGCAGATGATTTAACAATAGCAATTGCAGAGAAATCAAAAGAAGAACTCGTAAGAAGAGCGGACGAAACTTTACACATAGTAAATCTATGGATGAAAATAAATAAATTAGAAGTCGCCATAGAAAAACAAAAGCAGTTGTTTTAAGGCTATTAAGAAACCAAATTTAATTAAATTTAGCGTAGATGGAAAAGACATAGTCCCGATAACATCTACCGAATACCTGGGAATTACTATTGACAGAGGACTAACTTTTACAAAACACATAAAAATCATGTGAAAAGGGGAAAAAACGGTCAAAGCATTATGTGCTGTGTTACCCAACATAGGAGGACCAAAACCAATTAAAAGGAAAGTACTACAGATGGCAACTCAATCGATCATCTTATATAGAGCCCCTACATGGATGGACTAGAAATTAAAAGAATAAAACAATTCTGAAATCAGTGGATAGGTTATTGGTCGTACGAAGATGTTGTGGTTATAGAACCATCTCGCACGATGCTGCAATGGTAATAGCTGGTCTAATACCAATGCATTTAATGGCAGAAGAAAGGACAGAACTGTATCATAATAAAACTAAAACAACTTTAGAAATAAGAAGAGTAGAACGACTAAAAACAATAAAAAAGTGGGAAAAGGAATGGAAGACAGCAAAAAACGGAAAATGAACGCAAAAATTAATACACAACCTGCCGGCATGGCTTGAACGTAAGTGGGGTCAACCTAACTTCAAGTCCTATCTGGACATGGTAGTTTTATGTTTTATGAACTTATGTGAAAAGAATGTATTGTGAAGTAAAGGATGATGTAGAACCCTCAATATTGAAATGTAGTCGGTGGAACATAGAAAGGGTAGCACTACAACATGAAATAGAAGTTGAAATAACAACTGAAAACGTCATTAGTGAAATGTTAAAAAGAAAAGTAACTGGGAGAAAATAAATAGTTTTATAGTAAAATTAATAAGTGCGAAAGAGGATGACGAAAAGAAAAAATAAAAAGAAAGACATCACCAATCTGGTGACAACATAATTCCAGAGCGGTGAAGAAGCTGAGAATGCGATTTAGTGGGTATGGTCGGTATTGCACCTCAACCGACGAGTCCCACATAATTAGAGACATTTTCTCTAATATCCGTAACATGGATTCCATAACCTCAATTAAAAAAAAAAGGTTATATGTTATACTAAATTTTTGTTATACAGGGCAAAACTAATTAGGTTAGCCTAATAAAATATAAAATTAATATGGAACATCATGAAGACGCGATGAAACCAACTTTCTGGTCAAAAGGAATATGCGTAGGTAAACCGTTTTTTTCACAGGAAGCAGACAAATTCCCTAAAGCAATAAAGTTATTCAAAACAACAACGTAGCTGCTAAATCAGATATATCCATTTTACATTTAAATATTCAGTACTTAAGTAACAAATGAAACGAATTAGAATGTTTTGTACTGATAAAGATTATGATTTTATTTGTATAAGCGAACATTGGTTTTGCGATCCGGAAACCCGACGAAAATCTTAGCAAACACAAGACTTGGTTGTTTTTACCGTTGCAACTTCGTCTTGTAGATCCAGTCTAATAGACGTTTCACTTGCGTTGGTTCCTTGTCACTTCATCTGAAGTCATCAAATATAGAAGTGGCGTTATGGTTTGGCGCGAGTAATACTTCCATATATTTCAATGTAACAAATCACGAATTTGAAATTTAGGAACAATGACAATATTGTATAAGTTGAATCCCTGATTACAAATACATAAATAGTTCATCAATATAAATTATACTAAAATTACACTTGCATGTATGTGTTTTCAGCACATAATTAAAATTTACGAGACAAAGGTATTTATGAATGAAATCACAAACGAAGAACTGCAGAAAAATGAAGTTAACGTTTGTCATACTTTTAAATTTTTTTAAGAAGCAATCGTGTAAGTTTTCTCCAGAATTTGAGCATATACTTATACAATTTAGGAATTATCTAATACGATCACGATACTTTAGAAACTAAGGCATTTAAACAGCATTTTATCGAAAATGTGCAAGGTATTTATAAGATTCGCAATATTATAATACTTTCAAACTTATTTTGTAAATACTGTAGATGAAATTATAATTGTAGGTGATGTTACATATTTTCAAAAAGTATACTATTCTTAATTAGTTAGGAAATCGCACTAACACTAATTAGACCTACGCATTATTCGTTTCGGCAACATACAAAAGATAATAATTACTGTGCTCAATGTCAAGTGCTTCAAGAAGGGATTTAGGATAAATGAACATGCGCATTTCTTTTGTTATGTTGTATATACATAAATAACTAACTGAACAACAAAAATCTACATGAATTTGGTAAGGCCTGGGCTTTACTTAAGATCAAGCACACACAAAAACACATGCTAAAGTAATGAAGTATACGATCTTTATCTTTAGCACGCGTTATCATGCTTATACTAATACTATTGAACTTTCGTGTTGATCGTGGATGCTACTCAAAAGAATAACACTTTTTATTGTAGGAGCAAATTCTTGAATGTATAGTTACGTATAAACATGCTTGGTGATAAACTTTAGAAGGATTAGGAAAAAGCTGGCATGTCATGCTGTAGTAAGTGTTTACTTACAGCATCAGTTCTTTAGGAAAATCTGACAGAATTATATGTATTCTTAAAACAAGCTATTCAGATGACGCCATTCTATACTACAGTGTCAGTGTTATTTAATACTTCTTTTAAATGCAATTGCGTTTAAAATAAATTAGAATCATCTACTTTTAAAACTTTTCCCATAAGCCGAAATCTTGGTCATTCTTAAATATAGGGTTCTAAAACTGAAAGTCTTTCGTATTGACTGTGGTTGTAGTGTACAGTAGTTCAATAACAAGGTAAGTACAAACTTAGATTGTGTTAATTTAACTTTAACCTCAACCGAATAAAATTTGTTATGTTATCGCATGTTATCATATTAATAATCTTCACAAATTATTACGACATAATATATCGAAGGTGAGACATCCTCATCATCAGATAAATTAAACAAAACTTTATTAAGAAGATGGAGATGAAACATATGGAAAATTTAGAATTAAAAATCAATGTGGAGAAAAACATTTGTAGACAATAATCTCCAATTTATGATGCACATTTCATATGTTATTTAGTTATTAGGACGTTGTCCTATATGTCAACTTCTTTTAAATAAAAATGTTTAAAAAGTTTTCATCTTTTTCAACTTCAATCTTCATCTTGGTAAGAATGATATAACCACGACTTTATTTTAATTAATTAAATGTACTACCTAATGATGAAGATCGTTTATCTTCAAAACATGTCGTAACCAGTATCCCTAAGCATAACTTTTAAATCAAATATTGTGAAGAGTTAGGTATTGTATTATCCTTATCGGTATCGTTTCGCTCGTACTATGAGCGCTATGAGCATGGACCCTACCCACACAGCACCAAGTGTTCTATACGTCTTTCTAGTAGCCATCCAGTGGTCCATGGATCAAAGAGATAATTCCTATGGGCGTTCGAAATCAAATATACCTTGTACGTATATAATAGAGTTCATTATGGACGTCTATTTGGTATTCACTAATCCTGAGAAAAAATTAGTTTTCCTATATTTACCATTTGTTAAAATCAAGACATAATTATTTTAAAAAATAAAATTTTAAATAGATATTTCAGATCAAGTTAACATACTTATTTTACATTGCGGAAAATAGTCAAAACAAACGCATTTATTAGATTTTTTTAATTTGTAACAATTTTAATATTTTCTCAGTCAGCAAAACACTATAACGACAAACTTTTTGTTAATGCTAGATTACCTTACTTTAATTATTTTTTGTTTTATGTTTGATTAATATTAAAATTGCACTAACAAAATGTGGCGAAAGACGAGTAATATACGAGGTGCATTCAAAATTTGATTTTGCGTTAAGAGTAAAGTGCCCTTAATTCAGTAAATATCAAAAACTTTTTTTTTAAAAAGTTGTTCATCATTAAAAATACATCAAGATTTGAAGTTATGGCCATCTACGAAAAATTTGAATATTTTCCAATTTTTAAAATGATGGTTGTGAGAAAAAGATTTGCTTTAAATGATAATTAAACAATATTTTTTATACAACAGTATATTTAAAAAGCTTGTAATTTACAAATTGTCCAATTATTGTGCTAATTATTGTCAATTTTTTATTCATTAAAAAAACTACAAAATTTTTGGTGCAATAAGTTCTTTTGATTTTTGTTGACACCAAAATTGCTCAAAACAAGTCAGTATCTTAACAAGAATATCATTTTCAATAATATTGAGGCACTAAACATCAAAATTAAATTACATCTCAGTATGATGTCCATCCCGCAACATGCACAGTTCGGTTCTTCTTACAACGTCGTTGACTGCATTCGTAATGTACTCTGGTTTTATGGCCCTCACACAATTAGTAATTACAGTTTTAAATGTTCTTTATCTTTAAAAGAACGGTGTTTGTAAACCGTGTTTTCAATAATCCCCAAAAGAAAAAATCGATTGGAGTTAAGCCACCATTTTAAAAAATTGGAAAACATTAAAACTTCTTCTAGATAGCCATGACTTCAAATCTGGATGTTTTTTTTTAATGAAGAACAACTTTTCAAATAAAATTTTTTGATATTTATTGGCACTTTACTCTTGATTCAAAATCAAATTTTCGAATGCACCTCGTATATTACGCGTCTTTCCCCACATTGTGTTGGTGCATTTTTAGCTTATAGGATGCACAAACTTTTATGAAGAATAACTTTTTATCGAAAAACCCATAATAAAGAAGTTTCCCATTTGGTGCCGACTTTGTGGATGACGCTGTATATACTTGACAGAAATTACTAGACACCTGACAACACGGAATATAATGCAAATTGACAACAACGTGAGTGTCCTACAATAAAATAACGTAACCTAATTCAATTGCCCGCCTTTTTGCAAAGTGCATTTTTGTTTGTGACGGTTTACATTCATTAGTAAGTTATAAAAAGCTTTACATATTAATAACGGTGTTTAACATATTTTATTCTTGCTAGGGGCTGTGTCAGTTGAAATACGGTTCCTATTCCTATCAATTATTCAAGTCATACGTACACGATCAATCATACAAAACCAGAGTAAGTACAAAAACTTCATACATCCTAAAACTTGTCTTTTGTAGTTTAAAAATGTAATCGATTTTAAAGAATTAAGTACATTTTGCAGAAATACAAATTAAAAAAATTTATATAGAAAGGATCAAAACCGATCAAACTTACTGTTTGAAAATCTTAACACAATTAATGTTTCTGAATTTAAAAATAATTTTGTTAGTAATACTTCATCCGAGTGTCTTGATCATAATACTGTTACAGATTACGATGTAGAATTGAACTTGAATGATAGAGACGATTTTAGCTTTTCCAGTTCCGATTCCGAGGGCTTTATATGAATAAACAATAATGCTTAGGAATAGGACTACCTATTTAAAATGTGCGAATACGTTAGAGCTGAGACAAACTATAGAAACCTATTGTATAATCAAATTTCCTAACGAAAATGATGCGGTGCCATTAGTTCCAACATCTTGGTTACATGGAAATAAATCTTACTGACCTTCTTGAACGATGATAAAATTAATATGGCAATTAAAAGCTGCAAACTCCCAGATACTGAAATGAGAAACAACATTTTTGGTAAATTAAATTTTTCATACTTGATCTACTTTTAATAAGATTTTTTTTGTAGATAATTTTGAAACTGCCAAATTGAAAATGGTTAAAAGTACCAAAACAAGTAATTTGGAGTCACAGGAAGAAGCTGAAATAAATTTGAAAAAACGAAAAACTAAGCACATCATGTTCACAAGATATGCATCATTTGAATGTAACGATGAAGAACAAGAGTTCAGCCCAACAAACACTTTACCACCGTTTCCTAAATTTAAAGGTATGTGTTAAGTATAATTTGTAGAGACGATATTTTACTCATTCTTACAGTGTTTATCTCGTAATGGAACACTAATGCATGTTCATGTGTGTATTTCTGTTTTATCTAATTATAAAATTTCAGTGTGTTATGCTTTGTCGTTTGTAAGACTACATCTTTTGCAGAGAATAAAGGACAAAAGCCTACAATGAATGCAGCAACTAATAATAAGTGTGATGACCATATTTGTGACAATGACAACAGAGAAAATTATGTACCCATAGCAAATCAACCTTCTGCTCCAAATGTTCCAACTGAGAATGTTGCTACTAATCAGTTTATAGGTACTATTGTGTACAGTAGTAAGTTAAAAATTAATTCTTTAACGTTACAGAATATTTTTAGAAAATCATTAGAAAGCAAAATTTTATTGAAAGTACTCTGACAGACCTAGCTGAAGAATTAAGTGAAATTAAAAATAAAATTAACTTTAATAATAATGAGTCCATGAATCATAATTCTGAGTCTATTTTCACATGTTTAAGTTTACCAGCAAACTCTGAAACGGTTTAGAAGCTAAGTTTGAGACTGTAATGAACTCTGCTGTAAGTAGTCATGATAATTGCTAAATAATTTGTAATTCTGATTTGTTGAACTGTTTAAGATAAAAGAAGTTTCCTTGTGTGAGGGAAAAATATATATGAACTAATTTACAGAGCTACACAAAAACTATAACTAACAAACTGGCATCACGTTACAGTTAGTTTGGACGCCAAAAAAAATTAAAGTTTTGTACTTTAAAGTTAAACAAATTGTTAAAAGGTAAATTGAATATATATACTTTAATTTATACATTTTTTTACTTTTAGGAGTAGTTATTAAAAGCGTTTCCAAATTCCACACAAAAAGATGCAGATGCAGCTAACAACTTCAAGTTGCACAGAATGTGCAAAGAAACAAGATTGACAACAGAACCTAGAAAACATTTTAATGTTCTATGTATTATTATTCTATCTTACTTAAGTTTAACAGATTTGGTTTTTTTTTTGTTATATGTTTCATAATCTCAATTATTATTTTTGAATATGATGGTAAAAAAATTAAATTTAAGAAAATGTTTCTTACAATTTGTTTATTATACATAACACTTCTGCTGTATACCAAAACAGAAAAATGATATAAACTATTTTAAAAATTATTTAAACCAATACGTACATACAATAACCTATTAGATAAGTAACGTGCAGATTAAATATATTACAAAAATAAATAAAATACAAATATAGTTTTGTTGTAGGTATTATTAGTTATTATATTAGCGTAAATTAATTAAGATTAAACTAGCAAAACGAATGAACCGAAAAATTACCCAAAGGGTGCACGTGAACATCACTTCTGAAATGTCCAAAATAGTATCAGGAGCACATAAGCAATAAGAGTAACAATTACCAAGAAAATTGACCAAATTTAAGTTGGTGTTCGTGTATAGTAAATTTTATAAATTTTTATTTGAAAATCGCTTAGAAATATTTTCCAAATTCCAGATTACGTATCAGGGGCGCAGAAGTAACAAGAGTAAAATTACTAACAAAATTACCAAATTTAAGTTGGTGTTCATGTATAGTAACTTTTATAAATTTTATTTGAAAATCGCTTAGAAATATTTTCCAAATTACGATTCTGTATCAGGAGCAGAAGTTGCAGGAGTAAATCACTAACAAAATCACCAAATTTGTTGGTGCAGCTGCATAGTAACTTTTAACATGGTAGCCAACTTAAAGTTGGTAATATTTCTAGTGACTTACTCTTAAACTCCTGTGCTCCTGATACAAAATCGCCGATTTCGAATTATTTGTTCGCAATTTTCGTCTTAATATTAAAATTAATTGCGCATTTTTTTACCCGACAATTATGAATTACAAACGCTTAAAGTCAAGCAGAACTGGATTATTGCTTTATTTAAACGTCAATAAGGTTATTGTTTATAATTTGTATCATTTTTCCAAGTTTCTCATTTCTTTTGCCTTACTTTTCAAAGGAAAATTCGAATAATTTGTTTATTTATTTATATAAGTATAATAAAAAAACAGAATTGTTTCAATTTTTTATTCATTTCTTATAAAAGTTACAACAATATTTCGCATTAACATTTGCTTAAAAATTGAATCTTTTAGTATTGAATTTTATTGTTTATTGGAAAAAATGTCTAAGTTATGGCTAATTCCAAACGATACTTATTAAAACAGGTTCCATTTTCGGCATTTCAATTAATACATTTTTTATGTATTAATACATAATTTTTCATATATTGAATGAAAAAGAACACAATACTTAAGTCTACGAAAGCGAGTTAAAGAGACTAATTATTTATGTCTTGAAGAACTTATAAAATAATTTTACAAAACTTCTAAAATGTTTTTGCTTGATTACAAAAACTTCTTTACATGGTAAAAATACAAAAGACTAATTATAATGTGCATTATAAATTTAAAAGTTTAAAAAAAACTTAATTTGTTAAATCTTCAATTCCTCCAGAGATGACTCAAACTATTGCTTCACCAACTTAGCTTATACCGTAAACGATGACGAAAACATCAATCCTTACAACCTGTTACCATTAGTTCGCACCTGAAACAATTACATTATTATTGATGTGGGTTGTATCAAAGAACATAGTTGTATTCATATACACACTGTAATGACAAAAAGGTATTGACTAAATTTTACGGGAAAAACAAGAATGTGTTTATCATTCAACTTTTAACTTTGTTGATTAGTCCTTAAGTCTATTTTAGTGGCACATAAGGCTTACGTTTTTAAACTGTACCGATTGTAAAAAGTTTTTGAAACAAGAAAGACAAAAGTTGGAAACGGACTATTGTCATGCCATGTGAATTCCTGGAACTCACAGAACGATTAATATATGTACACTTTCCTTAGCGTTATATGTATTTAGAATCATACCATTGTCATCTCATGCACTCACAATGTGTTCAACACGCCTGTATTCCACCAAGTGACATCACATTTATATGGTTTTGGTATAGTATAGAAGAATGGACAAACATTTAATTGAACTGAAAGATAGCATGAACTGCTGTACAATCACTCATCAGTCAAGTATAGAGATCATAACATTTGACGAGAAGAAGAAATTAGTAGACATTTAAAAATAACAGGTACATTTGGTGAATTCAATTACTTCATATCTTCTTTACAGTCTGAAGAACTTGACGACAAAGAAAAATCTCTATTTCTCTTCATCGCTACTAATTACTGATTGCAAAACATGAACTGCTACTTTGCCACACTGTTCTCCATGCTTCCTAAAAAGACGTCCATTCTGTTTCACATTGATTGTAAAAATTCCATCACAATATTGCACGAATTTATTTCACCCTCGAACTAGAGAAAACATAATTTAAGTGCTTATTTACAATTATTACATACTTTGTTGAAATTGTTTAGGTTTGCTCATACTATCTCGTCTTAATTATAAAATTATTGCTATAGTTTATAATTTAAAATGAAATTAACCAAAGAAATCACCAAATTACTGACAGAGGTGGTTTTAAAAACTGCCATCTATTGCCGAAACTATAAAACGTATTTTAAAAACTGTCAATAGTTTAAAAAGCAATAACAGAGGTCGGAATAATTGTTTTCTCAAACTCACACTAACATTCAAACAATTACGACTAGATGGCTCTCTCGATAACCAATTAAGTTTGGTAATTTGCTACTAGAATACGCCCTTTAGAATCATTCAATATAGGCAACAAACAATGATGAATTTGATACCGTACTGCAAAGGAGAATCAGCTTAATATAAAAAAAAAGTTGAAATTGTTACTCCTTTCAAACATATTAAAAAGCTGAATTATTGTATATACCTTACCTCAATCTTCTGTGATACTGATACTGCCTTGACAACCAGTTTTCATCTTTGACATTTCTTTTGTAGACTGCCCTTTCACTGAAAATACCAAATATTAGATAATTAATCAGTTTAGCAATCCTGTAATCATCAAAATTAGGTTGCATTGTTGCAATTGTATAGAACATGCGTTTTTGATAAACATACAACCACTTGAAATGATCTCCTACAAATAAACTATCAATTGGAACTTTCCATAATTTTAAAAAACTTCTTAAGACGAGTTTATAATAAAGGAACGTCTCCTCAAAATTAGATAGTTCATACAGGATATTACTTTTCATAATTAGATTCATATAAAATGATTTGAATAAAGACATAGAGTCGAGGTTTTAGTTTTCTACTTGCTTGTTAGTGTCGAAATTAAAACTCAGATTAAAACCATCTTAAATTCCTTTTGATAAACCTATAATTCTCTCTTTTCCATGGTTACAAATGCAAAACTTCCAAAAATCAAGAATAATATAAATAAATATACATAAAATGTACGTAAAATATTGAAATAAAAAAATAAATTTTAATTATGTTTTCAAATTCTTAAAAGCGATTACACGACCCTTCAATGTTAGTATTAACAAAATGTACATATAATATTCAGATAAGAAAAATAGATATTACCTGAGTGCCTCAATTTTTAGACCTCGGATCCTTCTTGTCGTTTTAATCTTCTTCTAATGTCATCATTGTTGAAACCCAAACGATTTCATTTCTCCTACTAAAACAATACCAATTAGTAATTCAACAAGACACATCGATTAATTAATTCAAATCAAGTTTGATCGATAAAAAATACGCTGAACTCAAAACTGTTGAATTTGTGAAAAATTAAATTAACACCCAATACAAAAATTCTAAATAATACTACCCCTGAAATTTGGCGATTCTACAAAAAAACCAACAATTTAATACACAATAAAATTTAATAAAATCTTAATTAAAAGCAATCCACTTTTATTTTCCTGACTATTTAGGTTTTAACATCTGCAAAAAAACACTTGAACAACAACTTGAACAATCAGCTACGTGGTTTGTACAATTTTTTCATTAACCCTTAAGCTGTGTCCATCGATCAATGTGATTGATCGACACAGTCAACTCAACAAACATTTTGTATATGGTTCAGCCTAGAAAGACGCAGACAAAAAATAGCATGAAGGAATTGATGAAGAATTTATACACTACAAAATTGGGTAGACGCGTCGACACTGCTCGACTTTTATGATCTGTACAAGCCAAGGAAAATAATGCTTTCTCTGAGAATTTTGAGGTTGATCTCTGAAAATTTGTATACACCTTCGTTTTAAATGTTGTGTGAAAAATCTCATATTCTAACATTTAAGCAAAAAAAGTTATTAAAGGTCATATGACGGAAATTTTGGTTTTTCGCCAATAACTCGTTTTCTATGCGCTCTACGGTTGTGGGATCCCATTATAAAAATTAAAGATAAAAAAATTCTCTACAGTAAACCACTTATTTCTACGAGCAGCCTTTTCTGAGATACGAATTTTCGATTTTCATTTAAATTTTTCGATTTTTCGTCTTTGTGGTAGTTTCAATTAAAAGTTATTACTTTTTTTTAAGGACTTTCCTAAGGTGGAGGTAGTGGCTACTCCTCTAAAAGACAGTTTCATTTCATTGAAAGCTCCCTCAT
Organism: Abscondita cerata; assembly: GCA_030710515.1. Classification (NCBI taxonomy): domain Eukaryota; kingdom Metazoa; phylum Arthropoda; class Insecta; order Coleoptera; family Lampyridae; genus Abscondita; species Abscondita cerata. Next base: position 20,939 of record JALBCR010003789.1, on the reverse strand, counting down.
ATAAACAGTTTCACTGAATGTAGTGTGCACAATGCAAAAGCGAAAATAATTATTTACAAAATTTACAAAATCGACATTAAATGTGAGACACAAAGTTCTGTTACTTTAGGTCTAAGACTTAATGAAATGATTTTTAAAGTAAAACCAAAAACCTGTAGCAACACAATTTTGTTTAAAGAATTGGAGGATTTGATAAAACCATTAAAATTTTTGAACTTAAAAAAAAAGATTAGTAGGTAGACTAAGACCTAATGTAATGCATAAATGACAGGAATAAGGGATAATTGTAAAAATAAGTGCTGTAACTTCTTTTGGCAGGATTATGTATGAACATGTAAATAATCCATATTTAACTAGATTAAATGTAAATAATCTACATAAATGTAATATTCGTGTTAATATATTTAAATTACTATAGTCACCAACTATCATTTCTGAAATAAATGTAATAATGATTATCAGTATCAGGCCGATTTTAATGGAGGGTTTATACAATCATTAACATTAGTATATTAAGATCGTTTATACAGGTTTCATTATCATTAGTTCAATAATAGGGAACCAATGAAACTATCACTAAAGACCCTTATCACGTACATGCATGTGTTCTCGTCTAAAAATATTTGAGTTTAAAACTATGGCTCTCACCATCACCACTATGAGTCGGCAATATTACAATGGTAGCAGAATTTGCTAAACCTACATGGAATGAACATATTGCAGGAAGTAATATTAACTTGCCATATTTCTTCGTTGCTGATCAAGCATTCCCTCTAAATGAAAGGTGGCCATACTCTGGGAAACATATAGAGGAAATGAAGCAACTTTTTAAGTATCGCCTCTTTCGCACGAGGAGGACGGTTGAAAACACTTTGGGATACTAGTATCTCGATGGAGAATATTTCGTCGGCCAATAACCGCAAACGTGGATACTTGTGAAGAAAAAAAACCTATACGCTTAACAAATTGTTTTTAATTTTTTAGAAGTAATAGAGGTTTAAATAAAAGAATGTGTATAGGTTAAGTTATAATAACTAAGATATCTATAATTCATTATTTTTGAATTAGTACCATCTAGTACCAAAAGAAAAATACAAGTGGCAAATATTACAGTTTTCTACAATCAACGGATATTACAAAATTTACTAACAGATGGTGATGTCAGAGAGCTCTGTCGGTAACAATATATCAAAAATTACGAAAAATAAATAAGATTATGCAATTTACAACTAGATAGCGTTTATTGCATTAATTGAATGTAAGCGTTAATGTTCAATTTTTCGGAAAATTAATTTTTGTAAAATCCTTTTAACATTCGGAGTACAATTAAAACCACTAACGAAATTTGTAGATATTGTTATAAATAAAATTAGCAAACACACTAGTTGCATAAATCAATGTTAAAAATAAATAAATCGTATTGTTAAATATAAATATTTAACAATAAATAAAATGCAAATTTAGCAAATCAACAAACATGCAACGTAATAAACTAAAATATTTTTGAATTGCAGTCTTAGGTTTTACCATTACTCTGTAGCATTATCTATTCCCTAAATATTCAGTATTCAAATTATACATTAAATATTTTGCAGAAAAAATTACCTGTGTTTGGTTACGCATTTGATTACGATCGTGACGAAGTTGTGCTTGACGAAACCACAATGCAATCTCTTGTTGATAGTCGGCATCCGTTAGTTGACCAAATTTTTTTCGGGTAGTAGACTTTAAGGGGATACTGCTTTGTGTTCGACAAATATCGTCAAGAGAGCACAAAAAGTTCCAATAAAGATAGATGTACATAATTAAAATGATTGACTCATAGAAAAATATAATATGACGTGTAGTTGATTCCCAGCATAAAATTCAGTTGGGATAGCGCTTAAATAAACATAATGAGCTCACACAACTTCATCTACACTGTTATTCTGATTGTCTTTGCTGACAAATAGCGTTGTCCTTTGTAAGACAAGGATAATTAAAAGAGATGGTTTGTTCTACCAATCTAGGGATTTTAAGAAGTAACTGTTGGTTAGATCAACACAGTGTAAGAAACAACAATTCATAAAAATCACTAAAAATGTAGAATCCTCTATTTAGTTTTTGTTTCTTATGGGTGTCTTACTGATCTAACTAACAGTTGCTTCTTAAAATCCCTAGATTGGTAGAACAAACTCATCTCACTGTTATTCTGATTGTCTTTGCTGACAACGCTATTAAGTTACTTCACAAGACACTTCGTTAATAGTAAACATCGTTTTAATTTTGATCGTTTTTATAATTTTATTGATAGCACGAAAGAAAATTATAGAATGCAATATTTTTCTAAGAATAGCAATGGTAATAAATAGTACCTATGTGTAAACCAGGGAAGTATACAGCAATTGGTTCTAGGGGATGAAATAAACGGATAACAATTAACTATTTTTAAATTAAAAGAAAAAATCCTAGCAAATTTGCAGTTTGTTATCTTTTATTTCGTTAAAATGAAGGTGTTTTAACTTCCTTTGCGTAATAAGCCGAAATTCAAAGAATCTTTATTATGCTTAGGTATGCAAATTTGCATAACTACATAGTCCTTTAGGACTTGAAATGAAAATGATATTTAAAATAACAGAAGGTGTGGGTTTTAAATAAACACGTGCCTAATTTCATTTCAACAGAAAAAATGTATTGTACTTACTTAAAGGTATGAAAGTAAGGAAAGAAGCCAATTGTAAAGTATTATATTTATAGAATTGGAACATGTTGTACACTAACTTTCTAAAAACTACGAAAATACGAAAGTATCCCCTTACAATGTTCAGGAGTTCAGGGTTAGTACCGTTAGGTAATTGGGTGCTTAAGAATTCACGAGGGTACAAATAACGGTAGAACTAACGGTAAGGTACATTACACAGTGTTAGGACGGAATTCTCAGTTGTAAGTTTATTACTAGCAAAAGTACACCGCAACACTTATGCTTCACAAAATAATTGTATTGTCCGGTATTGTCAGATGACATAGTTGGTTGCAAAAAGTTGATGGTTAGCAAAGAAGAGTTATGTAAAGTAAAGTGATAGTGAAAAGACAGACAACAGTTTCATAAGCGTTAAATAAGAAAAATTCAGAATAGCAGCAATCTAGGTTAGTTTAATATTAAGTTAGAATTAAAAAAGTGCACAATGCCAAGATTAACAGTAGCGGCGCAACGAAAAAGTGTTCGTAAAAATGAAAAGATGAGGGAAGGTGTTTCAACGAAGACCCCGGTATCAGAACGAAAAACTCACCCTACAACATTTTCACAAAATTTAGAACTTGTACAAGAACAGATTCCAACAATTTTTTCTGATCAGCCTAGTACGTCGTCATCAATTCCTTCCCCAGTTGTAATACCATGTCAGTCGGAAAATTTAAATAAAATAGCGACTGAAGACTATACAGTTACAGGTAGACGAATTGTAAATATTAATAACTTTTTCAAGAGTTAATAAGTTTTAAACATGTTGAACTTTTTTCCTGTAGTGCAAAAAAATTTGCAAATAATAAATGAACAAAGAATTGGAGTGCAAAGTACATTTACAGTGTTTTGTAAAATGTGCAGTTCAAAAAAAACAATAGCAACAGACAGTGACGATCGTGTATTAGATGTAAATAAGTCATTGGTATTGGGTTCTATTGCAATAGGAATTGGATATTCACAACTAGGCGAGTTGCTATCTACCGTTGATGTACCATTTATGGGACCACATTTGTTTTCGAAAACGGAAGATTTATTATCAATGCATATACACGATAGCGCTTGGAAATTGATGAAAAGTGCTGGTAAAGAAGAAGCCCGAATAGCAATATCTGAAGGTAGAGTAGACGCTGATGGTATCCCTATGATAACCGTTATAGCGGATGGCGCATGGAGTAAGCGGTCATACCGAGTAAATTATAATGCTTCTTCTGGTGTAGGTGTAATAGTTGGACAAAGAACCGGAAAATTGATATACCTAGGAATTAGAAATAAATATTGTTATGCGTGCTCTCGTGCTAAAAGTAAAACTGCCAACCTCCAGAACATAAGTGTTTTAAAATTGGGACAAACCATCTACAGGAATGGAGTCTGACATTATTCTAGAAGGGTTCATGTGTAGTGTGAAAATGCATAATTTGAAGTATGTGTATTTAGTCGGAGATGGTGACAGCAGCGTTACCAAAAAGTTAGCAGAAGCGAGACCATATGGAAACAGAATTGTGCACAAAATTGAATGTCGTAATCATTTGTTACGCAACTATTGTGCAAAATTAAAAGATCTTACAAAAACAAGTGAGCTCCAAAAAAACTATCCCTGTTACTCAAAGAAATGTTTTGAACAATTCCATTAAGAGATTGCGTACCGGTATTCAATGTGCGGTGAGTTTTGTCAATGACAATGATAGTTTAACACATCCTGAGAAAATGAAACAACTTCGTTCAGATATTTTAAATGGACCAAACCATGTATTCGGTCAACACAGTCAATGTTCAAAGTATTTCTGCACTGGCCCAAATTCTGAACAAGAAAAAATTGGGTTCCTGAAATGAAGGACTCAGGATTATATGAGGACATCATGGTAGTAGTAGACCGAGTTGCAAGAAATACCGAAAGTTTATTATTGAACATGGATAACAATGCGGCCGAATGTTACAATTCTGTGCTAGCTAAATTTGTAGGAGGCAAACGAGTCAATTTTTCTGGTAGACGTTCGTATCAAACACGATGTGAAGCGGCTCTAATATCGTACAATTCTAAGCCTGGACAATTAACAAGGATAATTCATAAAAAAGCAATAGGTACCAGTCCCGGTAAAGTTACTAAAAAGTTCATTGATAGATTAGACAGACGACGACAATGGATAAAACATAAAAAGCAATTGTTTCCAGATAAATTTAAAAAAAGAAAACATCTATTGTTTCAGCCGACGTTGATTATGGTGACATTGATTGTGATGACAATAAGATCTTATCATTAGAAGAGTATAACATACGAGAGAAACAAGTGCTCTCGATGATAAGTAAAAGTTCAGAAGAAATTGATGAAATTCAGTTTAACACGATTGGACAATTTAACAATACCTTATGGAGACAAGAAAGAAGTCATCGACTAACAGCTTCTAACTTTGGGTTAATCTGCAAAATGCGAAAACTACACATTGTGCAAACTTAGTTAAGAATTTGTTGTATTCAAAATTTTACGGATCAACTTTTACACGTTGGGGTCAAGACCATGAAATAATAGCTATAAGAGAATTTGAGGAAAAATATCAATTGACCGTGAAAGAATGTGGAATGTTTATTGATAAACAATATAATTATTTATCTGCATCTCCAGATGGGCTGATAGAAGAGGATGGACTTATAGAGGTAAAATGTCCGGCAACAGCATCAAATTGTTCTCCAGTAACAGCCATTCATACAAAAAAATTAGATTTTTAAACATCTCAGAAGACAAAATAAAACTTAAAAGAAACCATAATTATTATTATCAGGTTCAGGGACAGCTCAGAATTACAAACAGAAAATTCTGTTTTTCGTCGTATGGACTCCGCATGGCTTGGTGGCCGAGAAAATACAGAGAGATGACAACTTTTGGAGTGAAAAAATGGAAGATCAGCTTGTGAATTTTTTTCATAAATGTTTTCTTCCGGAGCTGGTAGATCCTCAACATCCAAAAAAACTGCCTATCAAAGATTTAAGATTGTAATAGACTTAAATGTGATGTACTAATATATATTGAAAAGGGCAGTTCCATATTAAATTAGTATGTTAGAATATTATAAATTTAAAATTGTCCTTTTTTCATAAAGGATGTTGATAAATATATTTTTAATGTAGCATTCAGGGTAATAATAAGTGGTCATTTTTGTTTATATTTTCCATGTTGCATTCTCTCCAACCTTTATTATCTTGCAAAATTCAGACAGAATGTACATGTTTGATTTATGTCTAATTATATTCTGAATATATAAAAAAATCTGTATTTCAGTGATTTTTTATTGATATTAAAAATATAATTTATTTTTACATTCCTTTGAGAATTGTGATTTTAATAAAAAGCCTAAAATAGTATATTGTAGACGGTAAAATGATTGTTTTCCGGTTCGAAAAAAGAAAGGGACCATGACCACATCTTGAGACCTGAAAAACCATTTTACTACCAAGGTGTACACATTATTTTTGCGTAAGCACTTACTTTTAATACTCAATATTGATAGGAATGATGGAAAAACGGTAATAATATCAAATTCAACTTTGTGAATATATCCGTATCAGTTGATATAGACAAATATCGGTATTACTCCCTTAAATGTGTATTTATCTAATAACAATTTTCATATATTATTTGAAATTTAAACAACTAAATTATCCCAAAAATTCAGTAATTCCTAAAATAATATTTTGTATACTGCGGAAAGTCATTTTTATAATTTTAACATGTATACATTACAATTCTAAAATAAAAAAATAATTACAAATTAAAAATAACTTTCCGCATTTGGGCATAAAAATTCAAGTCGATTTTGTATAAACCGTTTTTCGATAATTCTTATTAATATTGAGTATTACCAGAATTTCGTTACGCAAAAATAGCGATCACTGTGCAAGAAATTTTAATAATTTTCGAATTATGAAATATTATTTGATAATCAGCCGTCTGCGCCTGTTTATTAGCAGATAATTTCAGTTGCCTATAAAGAAAATATCAATTTTACCGCGTAGCAAAAAATGAAAATTTTACCGGCTAGACGTGCAAATAAACAGTTTCAACAAGGCCAGTAAAATTAAGTTTTACTATAGTGTAGGATAAAAAATTAATTATTGTCTATAGAAAGAAATTAGATTGTGTGACAAACCAAAAAAATATTTCGAATTATGAAACATAAATTTTTACAGTGTAGACTGTAGCGCTCATAAAATACTAAGAATTATGATTACAAACGTATAACACTGGATATCTATACAATTAAATTACGGTCTGAAACTCCTGAAAGTTATGCAATTGTGTTGCGTTTTTAGGAAAACTTGGTTTAGTAATAATAATATTTTGTAAAATCCATATGCTTAATCACTTCGCGCTATGACTGATTTGAAAGTTAAACGTTTGATTGAAGTTCCTAAAGAAAACATTTCTTAATTTTTAGTGTGCAACACCAACAAAACTTGTGTTAAATATACGTATAGTTTAGATGCAATTCTTAACACTATTTACACAGGTTAACGAAACTTAAGCCTTTACGTACCTACTGTTATCTTTTATATACATTTTTCTTTTACAGAATTGACTTACGTTCGAAAATAACTGAGAAATTTTATTATTACGAACCATCGTTAAAGTAGAAGGAGCATTACCCCCTTAAAAGTTCAATAATTTTCAAATTCTGGAGGAAAATTATTTTTCCGACCTGTCCAAGAACATTTAATAAGCTAGTTTATCGGCAAATAGCTTTTTGAAGCCTCTTCTAATTTGTTCTTTATAATTAGAACCACCAAGTAAAAAACAAGACAGCCTCCTTGAGAAGGAAGAAAAACTTGCTTCACAAATATGGTGCAAATTGACAAATCACTTACATTTTGCCGTTCTACTTCTTTATTGGATTTAATCTGCTCGTCATAAAAACCAATTTTCGATATTTAGAAAATGGTTTTTAGGCATAAATTCAAAACCCGTTATCGCGTTTTTAGAATTGCCACCTACACCTACAGCTGCGCGGCGCTCTTCAGCTTCTACCAAACGCTGAACCAATTCACCTTGACAGCTCAATTTGATTGATTATGTTTTTAAGAATTGATGAATCTAAATTAAATTAAAAACATAATTCATTTTGAATATAATAAACATTTCAGGCACAAACCTTCAATGTTGATACTGGGGAGCAGTAAGCACATTTGGATTAGTGCCTAGTGAACTTCCTAATAGTTCTGTAGATACTGTTCGAACTATGGTTTCTATAAAGATAAAGTAATTAATTGTTGCTGCTTTATAAGTAATCCATTCAGATATCTTACTTTTGTTTACATGGCGTAGTGTTGGCAACATTGTTTTAGAAGTAGTTTCGTTGTCAATTGAAATATACGGAGGCGGCGTCAATACACGTATTTTGTGGTTTTCTTCATCTTCGCACGTATTATTGAAATGAATTGGAATTTTCCGTTTTTCTCCGACCTCTCCCAAGAGTTTGAGAGTTAACCATATATTAATGGTTATCCCCATCGTCTGCTTCTGACACAAACTTCACATATTCTCGAGCCGAGCATACGAATCTGAAATAATCTACACACATAAAATCGTGGTCGGTTTGTCTGTGTGTGTGTGTGTCTGTCTGTCTGTATGTTCGTCTTCTCCTCCGAAACGGCTGAACCGATTTCGGAGATCGATACGTCAAATTGTTTAGGAGGTCCAGGCGCTGATCTTAGGCGGAGTCACAAGTTGACCTGACCTTTGACCTGAAGCGGTGACCTCACGTCTTTAATTTCAGGTTTGTCTAGATTAGGCCCATTTTCAAATGGGTTTGGTTACTAGTACACAATAAACCTTGATTATCAATTTGCAATGTATTTTGAAAAATCACTTAATTAAAAATTATTCAAAACGAAATATGATAATATTTTGATATTTGACTCACTTGTTCTGTTTAAAATGGAAACCTCAATTTATCCCAGGTTCTTTCGTCTGGTATTGTCTGATCTTTAAAGTTTCCCAGCATTTTTAAGCGGTCCAAGAACACCAAGTAGAATCATCGAAAATAATCACCCAAGACGATGGAACTACTGACACTTTGTCGTCGATTACAAAATTTACAACAGCTCACTCCTAAAAAAGTTGGACAAACGATTTTGAATGTCATTGCTAATAGTCTAGAAACAAACAAAAATACATTTTTATCTTAATAGTCTATCAACAAAAAAATAAGTTAGAATGTTAATCGTTTAAAATTTAAATTTATGTACAATGTATCAGTGGTATGATAATTACACCATCCACTACTTGGAAACTAAAACACTTCCGTTTTATTTCCAGAAATTTTATGTTCTTCATTCTGTGTTGATATTTTCTAGTCACTTTCACAATATTAAACAGTGTAGAATGAACATAGTTTTTCATATAGCGCAGATTGTTTCAAAGATTTTGTACAAATTACAAATGCATCCTTTGACAAATGTTTTACACATATGTAATTCACAAAAATTATGCTACCATCATTCAATATAACACAATTATTGTGTCGATTTAAACCTAATTCAAATAATTCAAAATTTTATCGTATTAAAAAGGTATAATATGATAACTGTTTTATGAAAGAAAGTTATGTAACTATAATTAACGACTTAACGTTACGTTAGTAGATTCCATTTACTATTTACACATATTTTCTTGGAACATTCGATAATTAACTATCGGGATATGATGACCCTATACTTCGCAGGTTGTGCGCAACTGGATACAAGCAAATAACTTGGAGCTGTTACCCTGGCCAGCAAAAAGCCCAGATTTTAACATTATCGAAAATGTTTGGGCTCGAATACTTGCTGTTATCCGAAGACAACAAGGGCCAAATTTTATACCAGTAAACCGTAATGCACTAATTGCAGCCATTGATACCGCATGGGAAACGATTAATATTAATTATATTGATACCTTGATAGCGTCAATGAGCAGACGCCTCCAAGAATGTATCAATAATAATGGAGGTCACACCCATTATTGATTTCTTATATTTATTTATATAGTAATACCTTTATTTAAAAAAAACGTTTTCATTTAATTTTAAACTATAACTTGGTATCTTAATTATAATTATGTAATAAATTCTTGTCAAAAACTAAATATATACGTTGACAATAAGAATTGCCTTAGTTTTTATTTTCACTTTTTATATTAACTACAGAAAAAAATATACATTTTGTAAGGACTAAATATTATGAATAGAGAGTTTAATGATTTTTTAATAACTTACAATAATTAGTAGGTTAGATTTATTTAAAAATAAGTAATAATCAGTCAACCCAAATAACCATGTTTAGTTTTTGATTTAATTTAAAAGTTATTGCTTGTAGACGTTTTTAAATCAAAATTATTTCTAATTTTATTTTGTAAACATTTCCTAAACAAAATTTTGATTCGATAATTAATCGAGCTATGGTGTTTAATTAGCGATACCTTCAAATATATTCTTTAAAGAAAAAATTAAGTAAGCAACGTAAATTACCTATTTTCTAAAACGTGCTTAGTGTAATGATTCATTCTACAGTCCTTCTATAAGATAACCCCTGCTGAGACTACCTGCTGTTAGAATTGTAAATGATACCCTTAAGCCCGCTTCACAATGTGCAAACTTTTGTTTACAGAAATTGTGGTGTCCAAGATTTAAATTTCATGAGTGTACGAGAATAACCCAAAATATGTTGGTATTAAGTTATATAATAAACTCCCGTATGTTGTGAGAAACTCAAACAATGTTTAATTTAGTAAAACTTTCCACAAAATTCTACTGAACCATGTGTTTTATAGTGTGTCTGAATATTTAAGTGTAGATATAACTATAAATATAAACATTAATTAATATATGTTATCGAGTTATAGCTTCTAATATAATTAGGTTATTTATGTTACACATTGTTATTATGTTATTAGATGTATTGTCAGACTATATTCTATACCATTTTTACATGGTGTTTTAGAATAATAAATATTATTATTATTATTATTTACCCAACTTAGTTGCGAATACAACGTTTTCAATTTGCATTAAGGCAACGTTTTCAATGTAAAGTGTTGTATTTGTAAAAGAAATATAAATATATTCTTATCCTCCTTGTTGTTTTTTAATTTTTTCCAACCAAAGACAGGTGTTTGTTATTCGAGTTGATGATATTGTTTATCTATTTTTTTTCCTAACTAAAGCATACGTCACCATGTCAAGATGGTGTATCAAACGTTAACGATTTGAACATTTTGGAATGTTCAATTTTTTTTAATTTAACAAAATTAGCGAAAATTTAATATACCTTATGGTATAATTTACATTTACCGGGAATTCCGAATCCATCTTAGTGCGGTAGCTATATTGAATCGCCATGTTTGAAGTGATATGTCATTTGTTTTACAAATAAAAATGGCGCTACGGTGATTGTTATTCGTGTTTGTGTACTAGCGTTGATTGAAATATTGGTAAAGATAGTCAACCTTACGGGATTATGCGACCCCGAAATTTGTTCTAAACATCAGAGGTCGGTAGTATCGCTTTGTGCTAAGAAAATACGTCAATTGTATTGTAGAATTTACAGAACAGTATTGCCGATAAATGTGAAATAGAAAACTGTAATTTTGCTGATAGTTTATGCTAAGGCACGACATTGTTGCCAATGCATCATGCCGTTGATTGAAATATTGGTGCATTGAGTCAATGTTGACAAACAAACAAAAACATGCGTTCTACAATATACAAGAATTTATTGATTTTGTCGACGTACTAATTAAATGTGTGTCCTTTGTTATATATTTTTTTTCTATTGTCTGTTAATTGTTCAATGTAATAATATTTATTTGTATCTTTCTTACGTAAGGTTATAACAATGGTTATACCATCATGACAAACACATATATGTACAAAGATTGTATACATACACATGTGAATAAAGTTTATTATTATGAAAAAAACCTGCAGATTTAAAAGTATTAATTTCGTAAAGAAATCGTTGAAAAACGTTCTCCCAAAAAAACAATTTCTTTAAATACTTTTGAAAATTCCATACTCATATATTTATTACATTAACATCGTTTATCCGTTGAAAATGTTTTAAAATCTATTAGGCTTACGCAAGTAAATTTCTAAATTTTGGTCATTGAAATTAAAATTTTTTTAACATAGAAACGCTATCCCTTTTTATGTTGGAACGAATGTTGAATTTTCTTATATTACAATCTAACGTACTCAACTGTTTGCATCTAAACAATATTATAACAAGCCTACTCATTTACTAAAGGTGTTGCTAAAAGTATGCAATTGTAGAATTTCTGACTAAGCCGATAAGGAATGTGACTCATAAACGATAATCCGGAAGACTCCTCGTAATACATTTGTTTCAATATCAACTTTAGGTGTACTTATTTTTAAGATATGATAAACTCTCGGAGAACAAAATCATGAAGACAATGTCGTAATTAATAGTTCTTTAGAATCTTGTTCAGTGTCGTATGTTGCGGGTTATTTAAGTCACTACATATATAAAAGTACATTGTAATACGTGTAAGGAAATGCTAACAGTTAACGACTCAAGTGTTTTCAATGTGAACGAATCATTAATTCTATATAAAGATTACAGCAAATCTGATGGAATTAAATACTTACACAGACCATCACCCGAATTCTCAAAATTTGTGTTTTTTTATTGAAACTTTTACTGAAGAATTTCATCTTTTTAAAACAGATTATGGTTTATTGGAAAAAATTAAACTCCGTATAAAAAATGTCTCAACAGCAGTGTGAATTCATGGTTCAGAGAATGCGACACTCATAAACTGTTAATTATCGATCAGTTGGTTAAAATAAAACTATATCGAACCTTAAGGTGGGAGGCTAATAAACATATTTCTAATAGCTATAATTACAGTGATGTCACAAAACCACACCGTAAAATAAGAATATTATCTGCATAAATAAGTGTAAATGTTTGGATATGTTTTATGTATAGCATTGTATTAGGTACGTTATTATTTATGTGTAAATTGTTTGTAAATTATTACTATTATTTTAGATCAGTTGGAATTGTAATTTTTGAAACAATGTTTATAATTAATGAGCTATTTTACTTTAATTAAACTATTTTAATTCGAAACCATGATATTTTTGATACAGTTTCAAAGAGTAAAATCCTAACTTTTATCTCTACTAACAGATAACAAAGTGTCACTTTTCGTAAATTATTTTTTTCCCTCGGGAAAAAGTGAGTACTATTTTTTAACACCAAATTTCCCTCAATAATTTTCTAATTCTATTGTAATATGATTTTTCAATATTAAATCGTCATTTATTTCGTCACAGAAAAGAATAGTGTATTATACGTATTATCCGCACCGCGTCGGGAGACAACACACCTCAAGCTAAAATCTAGTACTTTTATTTTTAGAAGTAATAGGAATAGGTTTTATTACCAAGTGAATTTAAATTTGAAGGTCTAGTGGAACCCACTTTCTCTAAAAAACACGGTAACTTGTTGCCTTTTGAATTGAAAAATTTGAAAACCAATTTTTATTTAAAATCCTTTTCAACTGAACACGTAAAAACAAGTAGATACAAAAACCAATAATTTTGCGTTTCTGAACTCTAGTGGTATTTCTCCCAGTATGTTCTACTTTATTCCTAACGAAGTTATTAAATGACAAACAAATGTCAACATTATTATTTGCAAGTTAAAAATAAAGTGCAAGCATAATTTGTAAAATAATTGTTTCTTATTTATCTAACACCGACCAAACCAAACTGTTTTAACAAATAACGCTTCGCATGTATTTTAGTAAATTATTAAAAAAAACATTGTCATTAAAATCCAAGATATGTATCATCAATGGTATTATTCATAAATGAAAAATTCGTCACTTTTAATTACTAGTTAATACGTTTACTAAATATTTGAAAACGTTGCAACATTGTATTGACAAAGTAAATTTTACGGATTGTATGTTGCGCCATTTTTACAACGGTGGAATAAATTGAACTATTCTATTTCAAGAATTGTACACATTATAACTTAGCGCTTCAGTACAGGTGAAAAAAGTAAACAAAAACGCAACCCAACATGCATATGTGAATTGCATCCGTGATACAAGCAAATACAAGCGGTTGACTATCTTTACCAATATTTCAATCAACGGTTTGGTTCATCCCACAGCGCCAGTTCTGCTTACCAAAAATTGGCCCACTTGGCACTCTAGATCCGATCTCGCGGCTTCGTTAATCGCAAGCCGGAGATCTCACACAATTAAAGTTTGAGAATAGGTAGAGGTCGTTTCGACCCCGATTCCGCTCTAATCATTCGCTTTACCGCATGGAGACTCTCTCTCGATGCGAGCGCCAGCTATCCTGAGGGAAACTTCGGAGGGAACCAGCTACTAGACGGTTCGATTGGTTTTCGCCCCCAACCCAGTTCTAACGATCGAGTTGCACGTCAAGAATCGCTGCGGACCTCCATCAGGGTTTCCCTGACTTCGTCCTGACCAGGCATAGTTCACCATCTTTCGGGTCCCAGCGTGCGCGCTAGGAGGTGCGTCTCCGTTACCGAAGGGCGCGATACGGCAGAAACCGCATCGACGACACGCTCCGATACCGAAGCGAGACGCCCCGGGAGTGCGGGACAATTTTACTTGAAACGGAGGTCGCCCATCTTCCCAGCCGACGAGCGGCGCGCCGAAACCGCGCAACTCGACTTTCGCTTTCGCTTCGCCTTTGGGTTTATAATATACGCCCATTGACTCGCGCACGTTGGACTCCTTGGTCCGTGTTCAAGACGGGTCCTGAGATTACCCAAAAACAATAGCGTCTGCATACCGATCGGCGGTAGCTTAACGCCCGAGTACACCGTCGCGTCGGAACGAGCCTTTCCCGGAGTCGACGACGCTGGGCCGTCAAATCTGCCGGTACCGAACTACGTTCGTCGAACGACGACGGGACGGGCGCGCACGAATGCCGCTCCACCGGTCGGTTCGTAAAGGTTTTAAGTCGCGTCGGGCGCGTGCCGAACGCCGAGAGGACGCGGACGGGTTCGGGGACTGGGCGGGCGCACGGCCCGCTTCGCCCTTCCGAGCTTCCCGCGCGTCCCCCATTACGCGTCGGCTAACTGACCACACGTCGCGACGTCTACTCCCCGTTTATTGCACGTCGCCGCGTCGCGCTTCGAAAATCGTCGACCAACGACGAATCTTTTTGAACGACGACAGCGGACGAACGCTGAATCTCGGCTTTCGACTTTCGGGTTTCTCAGGTTCACCCCTGAACGGTTTCACGTACTCTTGAACTATCTCTTCAAAGTTCTTTTCAACTTTCCCTCGCGGTACTTGTTCGCTATCGGTCTGTGGTAGTATTTAGCTTTAGATGGAGTTTACCACCTACTTAGGCTGCAATCTCGAGCAACCCGACTCTAGGGAGAGATCCGACCCGTCGTCGGGAGGCGGTCCTACGGGCCCTGGCACCCTTACGGGGTGGATCGGCCTCTTTCAAGAAGGACTTGGACTCGCCTCGCGCGACTCGGGGTTTGCGGATCCTCCTTAACGCCACATTTCCCGATCGGTCCTCTCGGACCGTGGATTCGGCGCTGGAAGCTTGTCCCTGTTCGCTCGCCGCTACTGAGGGAATCCTTGTTGCTCTTTTTCCTCCGCTTAGCGATATGCTTAAGTTTAGCGGGTGATCTCGCCCGAACTGAGGTCGTTTATAAAACGATAACGACATATTAAAATCGTCGTCGGCCGATTAACGACGGCGCGGAAAACTCTCCTCCCATCGCCGTACTGTCTTAGCTGCGATTGGCAACGTCGTTTCCATGCGCGCACACAATACCACGCGCCACAACGCCTTTCCGGAACGAAAATTGCGCGCGTTTTGTAGTATATTATTAAAGAGAGAACCGTCTACCGCGCGTGCACCCGCGTACGGGTTCGCGTCGACGAGCTAGACGTTCACGCTCGTCTTGCGACGATAAACTTTTACGTACTCGCGCAACACGCCAGTCTGCGGACGGACGAGAAAAAAATGAATTTTTACTATAGCACGTCGGCGAGCGACTTGCGAAGTACGAAAGAACGTGATCGCTGCCTTTACGACGTCGCGCTAACCCGGCGGAGTCGTCGGCGGAGCTTGGTTTGCTCCGCGCGCGACGATCGAAATTTTAACCGCAACATTTATAATTTTGTTAGCGTGGTAAAGCTGTCAATTTTCAAACTTTAAACTGTAAATATAAAACAATAATTTTAAAAATTTACTGAATACTTGGTAATTTACTGTGTAGTGCCATTTGCAAAAACAACAGCAGTTAATTGTCATGTAAAATTTCACAAATTTCAAAAACCTTAAAATGCTAAAAAGTGGGTTGCAAAAGTCAAACGTGAATTAAATCACATCTAAAGAAATCCAGTTGGTTTTAAAGTAACAATTTATTCTAAAGTAGGTATAGTAATGTTTAATTTAACATATTTGCATTCATAATTATGTTACAGGTGTGGAGTGCTCATTATATCGAAACCGATTACATAAATGGTCAATTAAAGAAGCAAGTAGCCATCAGTATTTAAATGGAGTAAAACCATTTCCTACCCCATCTTCATCATCATCGTGATGACAATACTAAAAATGATTGTGATAAAAAAGGCATTAAACATGTTCAAGTTACAAATAGGTGAATTGGAAGCCAACTTAAATTTTATAAAGCTGCATTAATTTTAAACCCAGTTAACTGCACATTCAAATTTTTCTATAGAACGTTTTAAATCTGATGATAAAAAGTTTTCATTTTATACCGGTCTGCCAAATTATTCAGTGTTTCAAACTATATTTAATTTTATTAATACATCTTCGTTGATTTATAAAAGAATAAGCCTTCAAAGTTGAACGCAGAGGAAGAATTTTTTAACATTAATTAAATTAAGAAGAAACTTTGAATATACACATCTGTCTACAGTTACATTGTTTAATATATCAGAGCAAGCATAAGCAACATATTTATTTCGTGGATTAACTTTTTATATATACAATTAGGCAGATTGTATGTATTTGCCTTCCAGTTCTATTATTTTGGATAATACTCCTACAGAATTTAAAGAAAATTACCAAACGTAATTGGAAGCTTAGATGCCACAGAGATATATATACCGACTCCGTCTTCGCTAGTTGGTCAATCGGAAACTTATTCCAATTACAAGGTAGAACACTTTTCAAAGGCTTTGTAGTTGTGAGATAACAATGGTAGTACATTGTATGTATCACAACTATATTCTGAGGAATATCCGACAGACAAATAATAGAAAAAAGTGGTATAATCAAACTGTTGGAATCAAAAATTTGTAAATGGAACTTTCTAAGCAACACATAATATTAGCCGATAAAGGTTTTAATATAAACTGATTTGGTACCTATACAATTAAATATTCTTGCGTTTAAAAGATCTAATGGCAGTTTAGCACAGAGGAAGTTGACATCAACCAAATAAGCTAAGGAGAGATTCATATTGAGCCGGCTATAGGTAGAATTAAAAGTTTCCACGATATTATCAGGGCACATTACCTCTTAGTTTAGCTGGCAGTGCCAATCAAATTTGGACAGTTTGTTGTCTATTATGCAATTTAAACACCATTAAGAAAATATGAGGCTAGCTCCTAATTTTCATAAATATTATAATGCTTAATGTGTTAATGTAATGTATATTATTGTATAATATAAAAACTAAAACAAATTTTCTTTTCAATGTCTATTTTAAAGTATCATACTATCTGTACATGTGATACAATTTATAAAAACATTGTCATGCAAATTGAACATCGATTTTAATTCTTTCAATGTGAATTTGATTACTAGCAGATAAAAATACAACAAAATCAGACCATTCAAGTCCGCATATTAGTAACTGACCCTGAACTTGATAATAGTAATTATCATTACGCTTTAAAGTAATTTATTATTTAATTTCTCTAAAACAAAATCGTTTATTTTTAAAGCATCTTCAAAGGTTTTATTTCGGACATTTTAATTTCCAATAAACCAAATGATTTTATGTCGTTGTAAATAAACTATTCCATCAGGACTGCTACCTAAATATGAGGCAGCTGGATTAACAACTAATCCATTTTAAAGACGTTGACGTTTTTATTGCTGATGTAGTGTTGACGAGCTACTACTTCCATTGTAATACCATGTTTTACTTTTGGTAAATTACTAATATTCACATTGTTTAAAATTCTGGTAAAATATGTAGATGTTGGTTTGGCTTTAAGCATATATCTCCAAATTTAGATGCGTGAATCGTTCTTTGACTTCATGCCATTTTGTACATTCATGTTGCTGCAGTGTATCTTTTTCTAGTCCTGGCATCTTCCAAATAATCGTTTGCAGTTTAAAAGTCGATGGGCATAAGTGAAAATAATTTCTGAACTGTCGATGAATTGGGAAGTACTATTCTTTCAACAAGTGTTATTTAAAGTTAATGTACGATTCTCATTTAAATTACTGATCTGTTGGTAGATTGTTGAATTTTCAGGAACTTGAAGGGAATCAAATATATTTTTTACATTGTCATTCTAAAATTAAAGTTATTATTTTTTATCATTATTTAATTTTATACTGAAATTACCTGATTTGCTGCAATAAGATACTTTATGGGAAGATTTAAAGTGTCAGAAATTTCACTTGTAGCATCATTATTGCATTTAAATCATAATTATGTTGCAATGATGCACAATATAAAGTACAACTAACTGGAGGTTTACATTTATCAATGTTCAGTGGATTCTGAGAAAGTCATATTCATGACTGGTTCCATTTTCAATTTTAGAATTTCGGTTTATTCCATTGCTGGGGCAAGCTAGTACATGTTAAGTCTTCGGGATGTCTGTACATTTTTTAAAGTAAATATTGTAAAATATACGAGAGCCCTATTAAATGGTGGCATGACTGTGATAATCTGTAAAAATTTTATTTATTGGTTATTTACTTATAAACATAACATCAGAACCTACCCAATGGCGCATGAACAATTAGTTCTAATTATGTGACTGACAGTTAAATGAAAATATACTTTTACTTATGAGGCTGTCTCATTTTTGCTCTGTGATCTGTAGCATTTTGCAAATGATCTTAGTAAGTAGGAGTACAAACAGTCCATATATCATGAATATAACATTCTGTAAAAATTTATAGCCTTCCTTCGTTTTGTGAACGTTGCTCCATTCAAACTAAAAATGTGTACAAGTTTCTTCGGTAACTGATTTAAAACTCCTTAGACATTTTGTAATAACATCTAAAAATGTCAAACGTAAATAAATGGTACAATACATACAGCAAAAATTACCTTTTGCTAGCAATATCAAAATTTGTCGATGACATTTTTTGGGTTTACAACGTAATGTAACTCAATTTAACGTAAATTGTACAAAATATTACAATCCCTAATGCAAGATTTACAAATAAACAATGGTGAACAACTAGAGATTATATGAAAACGCGAAAAAGTTAGGTTAAAACAATTCATCAATCTAGCATGTTGCCAAACCTACTCCTGCCAATTGATTAAATAAATCGTTTTAAAATATTAACAAAATAAATTATCATTATAAATATTCCTAATTTTCAATCACATCAAGAAGAAAAAAATTGTGGTATTAAGTAAACAACTAAAATGCAGAAGTCAGTTACAATTTTAAATACAAGAAATACCTATGTGTTTCCAAAAAGAAAAGCATTAAAAGTTCTTTCCCGCCAATTCGTTATACTACTAGAGGGATGGTCGTGAAATGAAGATGTCCATCGTCCTGCCAGACACGGTTTTAATGGAGACCTTTCAAGATTTGCAGTTATTATTGTATTTAAGTGTAATGAATTTAATTATGTAATTTATTTTAGTAATTGGATCATCAATTATTGGTAAGTTTAATTTTATTTTTATTAACTTATCTAACTTAGCATTTTGATTGTATGTATGGGGCAACATAAAGTTGGCGCATTTTAATAGATTGCAGAGAAACTATCGACTTTTTAATTGTAATTAATTGCAATTTATTTTATTAGGAACCAACATAAATCAATGAATTAAAAGGTGACACACACTTTTATTGGTTTGCCTTAGAAAGTGATCATAATCCGAGTAGTCTCAAATTAATCAAAAGATTACTCGATTTAGGATGCGATTTATTCAACTAACCATAAGGTGTAATCACCTTACCCAATTAACTGTAAAATATAATCATAAAAATTAATTCAGTTAATTGTGAATAAATATAAAAAAAATTATTTATTGTTTTATTTATTAATTACATCAGAAGGTAATAGTGATATAGATTACATTAATTATATAGAATATTGATTGAAAGAGTTTACTATCAATTGATGTTTCGCGCAACATTTAATAAATAAATTTTATTAAATAATTTGAAATAACATTTTGACAACAATAAAAATTTATTGCTTTTTGTTTATACAATTACATTTTAATGTTTAATTTAACATAATTCTAACATGTATAAAGATAAATAAATAAGACATTCACAACGAACTAAATTACGGATTAACTAAACATTTTAAAAATTATTATACCATTTAATAGTCATAATCTTACATGGTAAATGTATGTCTTTTATTCCAAATTAATTAGCAAACATTTCAACTTATCAATAGTTTGTTTCTTATGAAGTTATAAAGTAACTATCGAACTTTCCAATGTAACAATTATAACTCTTGGCTGTAAGAAAAATTTATAATTTTTATTACAAAACTGAATATTTTTAAACGTTCAATGGAGAACAGATGAAATTCAAATTTTCACCCCCAACAGCAATCAGGAAAAGTTCTTGTGAATACCTCTTCGTAATCTGTCTGTCAATATAAAACCTATTTGGTACATTTCGTCTTTGTCAGTTTGTTCCATCGAATATACAGAATTGTTGTCGTTCTATACATTTCCAATATATTATGCAGCATATCATCTAACTTTTTGATTATAAAAGATTGCAACTAAACTTAACGATTTGAGTTTTTTTCTTCTACCTTTATGTAATTTCGAATCTGCTTTGCTATAAAATTAAAATAAAGCTACTAATAGAAGAAACTGTAATTAACTCCAATTGCATCAGTTTTATTTATTATATAAATGAATGTTCGTTAATGGTAATGTCAATTTTATTTAAAGTTTTAACCGAAAGATGTCGCTCGTTTTAGATAGCAATACGTAACTTCAA